>APFE031121933.1:0-56500 GCA_000404065.3 Pinus taeda
AGGTTCTTACATCCCCTGTCAGGCTCTGAACAAAAATTCTCATTCTTACACTGTCATCATCAATTTCGTAGTTCTCAAAATGATCTTGCATCCTTATGGCATGCTGAATGGCTGTGAAAGGGCCAGTGGAGTCAAAGTATGAGATTTTGGATTGATAGTCATGAGGCAGGGCTGCAACATTAGCAGGTAACTGCAGGGGTGCATATCTATTGGCCATATTTGCAGGTTTTATAGGGTTGATAGGGATAACGTGGACAACAGGGACTACTGGGACAATGGGGGTAATAGGTATGGCAGAGACTACAGTGTTGGTCAAGGGAACATGTGAAGTGGATGAAGGTGTGAAAGGAGGGCTTTGAGATGTAGATGGTGAACTAGGGGAACCAGGGTAGACCGGAATAGAAGCTTGATTGGAGTGAGAACGGGGTTAAGGTAGACTATCTCAGGGCTCAAGTCAGAAGGATTTTCCTGTTTTTGCTGCTTCCTAATGTTTTTAGGGATTGTGTTAGGATTTTCAAAAACAGTTGGAGGGTTAGGGTCAGGGTTGGACCTTGTATACCGTTGATTCTTCTTGGGAGCCAGCTTTTGAATTGTTTTTTAAGTATTTTAGGATTTTCTTGTGTCTGCAAGGGCTAGACAAGATTTTGGAATGGCTGTGTATGTCCTAAAGCTAGTATGAAGATAGACTGAAGCAACTTTTATGTGAACTTGTTAATGTAAAACAGAAACAGTTTTAAGGCTTCCTGGCCAAATTTCAGGCTTCACCAGTAGCTTTAGGAAATATACAGTAATTAGAAAATCCTGAGGTTGTCCCCAGTGGAGTCGCCATTTATGTTAACACCCAGGTTGTTCCCTATGACTCCCAAGGGAATACAGCCGGGGTAACCACTAAACAACCTTTGGATTATAGATCCTAGCCTATCTATAATCAAAGAGGGCTCTCTCTTTAAGTTTCACCTATGCTTTGTGAGTATTTTAGGCTAGTGTAAAGTTTCAGTTTCCTGTTTAAGACTTTGGTTGGTGAAATTTTGTTGTAATAAGGGCATGAAGAGTGCAGAAGATGCTAATCCATTGGGCATATGTAGTCAGAAAAGTGAGATATTTCTGGTGCCTGTGATGGAGAAAGTTTTGCTGCAAGGCTAGATGGCTATTGTTAATATAATTTTCCGATTTAGTGAGTGAAACAATGGGATATGGAGTTACCAACAGTGTGATATCAATTTGAACAACAATCTCTACTTAGTAGCATAAATGAATTACCAAATAGTGACTGTGAGATATTCAAAGCTTATTGGAGCAGTTAAGAATTCCAATTTAAACAGCTGAAGGTATGCAAAACATTTATAGTGAAGATAGATTGAGATCAGGGTGTCTCCATGGACAAATCCTGAGCTATTCTTTTTCTTTCTTTCCTAGATTTAGAACAACATGTGAGAGTCATGAGTAAATAACAGAAAAATTAACAGAGATAGAGAAACACTTATTATATCAAGCCATAGCACTAGAATCCTGTAGCTTTCAATGGTTCCAATCACAGCATGCACCAGTAAGACTCAGTTCCTGTAAACTCCAAGCTTTATTTATAACATCGTTCTGAAAGTTACAGCCGAGTTCTCAATTCTTCATAAGAGAATAACAAAACTAACAACAACCCCTTGAAAGTTTGTGCGAAGGGGGATATATACAATAGGTTTTACAAAATATCTGAATGCTGAGTCATTTGATACATTAACTATGCTCACCAACTTTACAAAATATCAGATAAGAAAGTTATTGCTACTCTGAATGTAAGATAAATGGCTTTTAATGCTGTCAGGCCTCTTCTTGACCTTTGGAGGAGACTGAGTCGGTTGAGCGTTTCTGCTTTAATGCTGAATGATGTGAATGATGTGTCTTTATGCTCTGTCATGCTGAAGCTTTTCTCGGCCCTGCTACCTGTAGCTGTCATTTCTGCTTTTGGTGGCCGAATCTTCCTGCTGAGGTGGCTCATTCCACCTTTTGGTCATAGTATATGCATCACACTTTCTGAATGTGATGACTTTATATATTTCGATGACAAAATTTAGATGAAACCCCTTGTTTATAATAATAATTGTATCATGGAGGTCCACCATTCCTGCGTATGGAATTGATGCCTCAAAATTGCATCCAAAGTCTCATCTGCCTCTGTGTATTTGTAGAAGTTCGGAGGCACTTCAAATAGATGGCTAATCTCATTCATAATAAAAAACAAATTCTCTACTCTGTCATAGAGACTTTGCCCAGACGCTGGCCCTGTTGCCTATGAGCTGCTTGATCCTTGACTGATCTGATTGGTGGAAAATGTGTTCACCCTTTTTGCATAGACCTCATGTGACAACAGTTTTCCTGCACTGTTGAGCAAGCTGGGAAGACCTCTGCCCTGTAATGCTGCAAATTTTTCCATGAACCTATTTACCTCTATTTGCATGTGCTGGCTTCTTCTATCCAATGTCCGCATCAGGCTTTTCAGTGTGAGGACCCTCTTAATTAGCTGGATAGTCTCTGTCCTGTTGGAGATCCCAATTGCTGCCAGCTGAGGACCAGTTCGATTATTGAGCACATTGATCATACTGCTGGCTATCTCAGGCATACTGCCTAGAGATGCCCTTGCTCTATGCACTTCCCTTTGTGCTTTGCCTATGAGTTCCATTTGCTCATGAATAGTTTCAATGTATTGCCATTGGTCCGTTATTGATTGGCTAATGTGGGTCCACAAAACTGTTCTGATCTCAACCACCACTTTGTCAAGGGTGAGCTCTTTCTCCAACTCTTTTATCCTTTCCTTGAGAGTTTTTATTTCTCTCTCTTTCTTAGCCACATTCTGCTTTGATTTATCATACTTCTCATCCAGCTTGGCCAAATTCTCCTTGGCTCCATTCAGTTCTGTCATCTGGGCTTCGAGGGCCTGGACCTCACTCATCAATTTCTGCATGTCGAGGCTCGGAGCCTGCTCTGTAGATGGTGTTGGTGCTGCTGCTGATGTTGATGGTGCTGGTGCTGATGCTTCTGTGGGAGGAGGAGTGATCTTTGGAGGCTCCTCAAGGTTAATAACCTTTGGAGGGTGCTGAGAAGTCTGGCCTCCCTCTTTCTGCTGCAGAGTTGCCTGCAGTGCAGCCTCTAAGTCTTCCAGCCTCCCTTCTGTCTGCACTAGTTGCTTGTACAGTGCTACCAGCAATGTAGCTATCTCTTGTTCTTGCTTCTGCTGGGCAACCTCATCTATTTGGGGGTGAATGGTTGCTGGGAGCTTTACCTTCTTTCTCAAGGCTGCAAGGTCTGCATCTCTTATTTTTAGCAGCGTTTGTATGGCCTTTGGATCTTTGGGGTCATGCCCAAGCTCTATAATTATATCTTCCAAAGACTTGATCCTGTTGTCTTTGGCCAGGGAGGATGCTTTCTCCAACTCCAGTTGGGCAGCTATATTGTTTAGGCTGTTTTCCAGCCTTTTTGCCAACATTGCTTTGTCTGCCAATGTTGCATAGACCATTTCACCCGTTTGCTTATGAAGTTCTATTTGGTCCATAGGGTGGATGTCTTTTGCAAGAACCTCCAGGTTGGTTCTTATGTAGTCTGCAGCTGACTGTGGGTGCAGCGTGGTGGGCATGAAATGACTCATGGTCATTTTTACTTCTGAGATGTCATAGGCTGACATAAGCCTCTGTTGATTTGTAGGGGCCATCTTTAGCAACTGGTTGTAGATTTGGAGCCTGAGTGGCTCATTTCTCCTCTTGATATCAGTAAACTGTTGCTTGATGCTTACCTCTGCTCTCCTTTGATGACTTGAGGAGCTGACCTCTCGTCCAAGATTTCTCTCTTGTTCCTGCTGAAAGGAACTAGCAGATACCTCCATACTTGGTGGGTCCATTATCACCGATTGCCCCATAGGCATTTCTTCCTCAGAGAGGGGATTTAATCTCTGCCTTTTCTCCCCTTGATTTGTGGACGTGGTAAGGGGAGTCTCCTGCTCTCTGTCCCTCTTCTTTCCTTTTTCCACCTTTTTTGGAGTTTGGAGTAATGAGGTCTCCACCGTCTTCTCTTGCCCAGATGGCATGTTCTCTTGAGCTTGTTGCTCAGTAGGTGCTGAGGCTTCAGCCATTTGTTCTTGCTGCATAGGCTGCCCCTCTTCTTGAGTTTCTTCTTGTTGTTCTTGTTGCTGTTCTGTTGTAGGAGGTGGCTGTTCCTGCTCCACCTGCTTGCCCTTATCTTTATTTGTTTCCTGTTGGGCATTTTCGGCTACTTGCTGCTGGGCTGTGGAAGATGAGGCAACTGCTCCAATTTGCCTTTGACAGGAGGAAAAAACCTGCCCACAATGTTCTAAGTCAGCCTCTTTCTCAAGATTGCTTGTTTCTCTTCTTCGCATTTCTTCTTTACCAATTGGCTCTTCTAAGGTGCCTTCATTTTTCCATCATTTTTCCCAGCTCATTAAGATATGGATATGCTATGGGAAGTGCAGTGGTCATAGATTGATATTGAGGCTGAATAAACAATTGATTAACCCTGGCAATCTGATCACTAGACAACTTGCCCCCTTTCGTTATCAAATCATGGATGGAGAGAGGAGTTAGGGGTTTTGTGGTGTGAAAGTGGAGCATTTCATTGATGGCCTCAGGGGTGATATGGAACAATACTGAGCTTGAGGGGCTGAGGACGGCTCTCTGATAGGGGTCATAGATCGACATGCATTGTTTTATCAAGTCTGGGAGGACATTGACTTGAGGGAGGTTGTAAGTGGGTATGTGGGAATCCCAAATTCCTAAGGTGTCAGCCCCACTGAGATATTGGGCCTTTAATTCATTCATCAGGTGAATATTGAACTTGGCTGTCATGGGCATGGAGTCTAACATCTGGTAATCTTTATCACCTAGGGCTTTCCACTCTAGCTCTCTGTGTGGGGCATTTAGAGGTTGAACATTCAGGACTATTGGTGTCTCCATGTCTAAGCAGTAGTTATGACTTGGTGCTGAACTGGTTTTAATGGGCAGGAGACCACAGAGGGATAATTTTGCAGAAGTAAAGCCAATTGTAAGGGTAAATGAGGCAACTGTAGTGACAATGGTGCAGAAAGCTCAACAAGAGTTAATTGAGGGATTGCAGGAGCTGGCAACTTTGTTTTCCTTGTGAATTATGCCTTTTAGGTTTACAGTCCACTAATGCGCGGACAGAGTGGGAATTTGGGGAAGGGTGACTGTATATGGGTTCAACAGGTGAAATTCGACCCTGCACCTGTGAGGAATGCTTGTTTTCCGGGGATTTGCTGGTAAACACAGGTTGTCTTACTCTTGTAAATTTAGTTCCAGAGAAATATGGACATAACTTAGCTCTGAAGGGATGCTATGGGTAAATACCTGGTGAATTGCCGACAATGGTGACAAATACATGCCGGTTGTAGGCGGCAGCGTTCTTCAGGTCGATTTCAGCAGGTTGGCGGCAGATGGACGTAATTTTCATGCAGAGGAGAGCAATAGTTCTTTCAGTGAAAATGAGAAAAAACACGAAAATCGGCTAAAATATGGACTTTTGGGTTATTGGCGCGCTTTTTGGATGACGTCAGCATGATGTCATCAGGTGGGGTCAGGGTCAGGTGACGTCACTGGGTGACGTGGCAGTCTGTGAGTGGTCCACGGGGATTGCACAGGTGGCGGACACGTAGGAGCTCTGGCGGTCGGGGGTGCTGACAGGGCGCCAAGTGGAAGTGATGTGGGCGGGCGTGGCGCTAGCGTGGGCAAGCGGTCTTCCAGAGTGGTATGCGGGTTTTCTCGGACCGCCTTCCATACGGTCGCGGTATTGTCAGAGGGCGCTCTGAGAGAATATAAGGGTGACGCGTGGCAGAGGCCTGACGTCACCCTCTGACAGTTTCTCGGAAGGTATCTTTCGGTCGCGGATGCCCGTCCGATATCATGTGGGCCGTCAGATGGGAAGGGCTAGATCCGATGGTCGACGGATCGATAAGATGCGCGGGTAATACGGACTGCGGGGAAGGATAAAATATAATTTTTTTCTGAAATTCGCGCCTGGGAGAACTTTGGAAAAAGTGGGGTTTTCGGGTTTTTTCAGCGTTACGGGTTAAATGGGTTTTTCCACAGGTTCATTTACAAAGTGGGTTTAAGGCTATTAATCCGAGAAAATCTCGGATTAATCCCTAGGATTAATTCTTTGGCGCTCTTTGGGTTGCGCTTAAATGTTCTAGCGCTTGAAGACCTTCAAAGTCATACATAGAGCTATAATGCTTGGGGAAGGGGATACATAGATTTTTTGGGTTTTTTGCTAAGTTTTACATAGTAATAGGGGGAATAGGGGGTATAAGGAGTTACATAATGATAGGTTAGTAGTTAATATGGATGAAAATGGGTGGATGAGGGAGGCATAATACTAAGCTCTTTTTATGAAATTAACTTAGTTTTGGGGAAGTAGATCAAAATGAAAAGAATTTTTGCACCAGAAATGTGTCTATTAATGAAACTAGAACCAACAAAAGACTTTGATTTTGTTTGTGTACATGGGTGGCATAGGGATGTAAGTTATGAATGTGATAGGGGGTGATTTGGAAGTTAGACATGCTCCATTAGGCTTCTGCAAGACTGCTGCAAAATAGGCCATTTGTACTGGCACCATGTTTTTACCTTTGCTTCAGGCCAATGTAGTGCCATGAACCAAACTTTCTGCAACCCCCTCTACCTACCACTCTATTGCCTAGCATTTTTTGTTACTCCAAGGAGGGTGCACTTAGATTTGCAAACCCTTTTGTGCCTTTTCTTTTCCTTTGGCTTTCTTTTGATCTTCTATCTAAAGCTACCCTTAGTGCTTCCAAGGCCCCAGATTAAACAGTTGGGAACCTTCTTTAACTACCTATCTACTTTACCTGCCAAGATTGAGCTATTTGGATAGGTTCTTTCTCTAATCTATAAGAAAAATTGAAACATGGCATGACCCAGCTTAGGCTGTTGGATCACCCATCCAGAAGTAGGGCAGCATCAACCAAAACAAGTATACTTCTTCCACAAGAATATGAGATCTTTGCATCACCAAAGTAGATCATATTGGCACTTCCCTTTCCAATCATGAAAAATGAAACCTATTGGTATAGGTATCTAACATGTTGATGGGCATAGATTGCATCCAGTAAGTATGCAGACATGTAAAACCTTGCTTGCTCATTCTTAGGCAAATTTCAAGCTCTAGTCACATGGATCTTCAACTGATGAGCCAACAAATCTGACCTGTTGAATGGCTTCCCATCACTCACCAACTGGTCTAGTACGACTACCCAAACTTTTAGAATGGTTTTTGTGTTCTCTTGACCGTATATTCTGCAGGCAAAGAGGATCAAGAATTTATAAGCCTTGCTGAGAGAATTTCTCTTGTAAATATGATTGGGTGTATGTTTAAACTTTGATGGCTCTTTCACCTAGTGCTTGACTATATCTCTAGTGTTCACAAAGCTATGGGTGGCATAGAAAAATGAGTCACCGTGCTTCACCAACTAGGGTAAATGATACATTTGTTGAAAGTTCTTCACCCTGAAGGTGGCAAGTTCTATCCCATTGGCAGTGTTCAATGTCATGGCCTATTCATCTGTGTGTGAGACAATCTAGCTGATAATGTATGCACATGGGAAGGCAGGGTACCTTCATGCAATCTTGTACAATATTGACTGTTGGATATTGATATAAACATGTTGATCCTCTAAGTCTTCCTTGAAGTCTTCTACAAAAGTTGTTGCCATGTTAACCTTGTACCCTTCTCAATGAATAATTGAGTATCTGCATAAACTGGTAGATCAACTGATATCTACTCAACTACTTCCCCAGCACTGCTCTCGACGATTTTATTTGATGCATCTCTCTTGGATGCCATGTTAACTATATTTTCTTGAGAGATGCTCAACAATTGCTATACTTGTGGGATAAAGAGGACACTCATGGCAGCTTAAAAGCCAAAGCAACTTCAAGGCAAGATCAAATAGCAAACCAGACTCATGATGGGAAGGACTGCACAATTTTGGTTGGCAGAAGTCATTGACTAACTGTGGGAACTACACATTGTGCAGTATTAGCAATCAGTCGGGAAGCTTGATGACTGGAATTACGTAATGCGTAGTTTATTTTGGGGAAAGGTTGGGGGATACTACACATTCCACAGTCTTAGTGGCCAAGTTGGGAGGCTGACTCATGGAAATGTGGAGTGTGCAGTTGGAGCCAGGCTTGGACAAGATCTTTGCAATTTGAGAAGCCAAGGCAGAGGCGTTGAGCTCCCAAATTGCACAATGCATGCAGTGAAGTGTGAGATGCGGGCAAGGGGAGCCCAAATCTACCTATGGGGAGTTTGCAAACAAGTAAATCTGAAATATGGTGTGATGTTGAATGCATATATAACTAAGTGTTGATGCATGCATGTGAAACAAGTGCAGGAATCAATCAAACTGAAAGAAAACAAAGCATATGAAGAGAGTCACCGCAACGATGACCCTTGGTGCAAAAATGAGAAAATACATGCGACACTTAGGAAAGACAATCTAAAACTTAAAACAACACTTCTACAAGCTAAAAAAAAGTTAAAACACCAGCATTTGTTCAAAGAAACAAGTGAAACAACACTCTCTCAAGCTAAACAACAAAAAATGACAAAATAACAGTAAAAGACTAGAACTCAGAAAAGTGATGACAATTGCACTGAAGGTTCCTTGATATCCTCGGGAATTCTAGAGATCTAAGATTGAATGTGCAAATGAGCTCTAGCAACATCGATTAAATTGATTTGGTCAAGTTAAAGTTTATGACGTGAATGCCAAAAAATCATGGAAAAGGTGACACTTGGTGACAATTTCCAAAATAATTAGAATGCCTCCTTCAGGTAGCTAAAAATAGATTCCTATTTTAGAGATGTTTTTTTTTATTATTTTTTTTGGGGAAAAACTGCCACGCATTTCCCAGAAAGATTGTGCAGTTCTAGGAAGGACTTGGCAAACATCTTGTTCATGACTGAGCAGTTTCTGAGCATAGTGGGTTCTATGCAATTTCTAGGCTGAGTGGCTCCGGGCTTCTTCTTATGTCTGCGCAATTTCCCAACTCAAGGTTGGTTTCCATCTAGTGTTGCATAATTCCCGAGCTCAAGGCTCATTGGCAATCAGGACTGCACAATTCCTGAGAGCAAGGCCAATTACCCTCAAGAATTGCACAGTTCTCTAAGGCAAGCCCGGAAGTGTGAAAATACCAAGTCAAGAGATTAACTTGTGTGCTACAAAATAAACCAAGTAAGAAAACACAAGCCAAGATGCAAAGGATGAGGCTCAATCAAAGAACAAGTACCCGGATCAGTGCAATATAAGCTGCTGTGGTTTAGAATGGAGGCTCCAAAATGAAGTGTTAAAATTGGCAACTAGGGCCAAAATCCATGTGGGTCATCTTATTCATGGAAGTTGATATTTTTCTTGGATCCCTCTCATCGATAGGTGTAGGATTTATCAAAATATCATCCAATTCTGATAAGTATTCATGGAGATGTGAATTTATTTATGTTATGGGAAAATTCGTCAAGGTTGGCCAACAACCAAATAAACCCCACTTGTGCGCAACGTTTTAGTATGAATAGAGGTGGCTTTTAAGTCATTTCAACACACTTGGGATCTCTTCCTCTCTACTTGTCTTTGGGTTTTAGCAGGAGGAGAGATCCTAAGGGATAACGCTGCCCTAATCTAGAGGGAAAAAGTCAGAATCGCTGGAACTGCTAGGAATATCCGAAATTGCCGGAACTGCCGGGAATAGCCGGAACTGTAGGGAAAAGCCGGAACAACCAAAATTGTTGGAACTATCGGTAATAGCCAGAATTGCCGGAAACTGCCGGAACTGTCGGGAATAGCTGGAATTAATGGAACTGTCGGAGTCCTAGTTCCCAAGCTGTCCATCCATGCATCAAACTCGAGCCCAAGTGTCCTGCAAACATGTCATCCACATAGCTATTACAGGAATTTCAAATTCAGTCCAAAGTTGCACTTGAAACTCAATTTTCATAAAAACTTCTAGAAATTGCAAAATTAAAATTAAACACCTGAATATGCATAAAATAGATCAAAAGGAGATGGATGTGATGGAAATGGATGGAAAATATAATGATTAAGTAAGTTTCCCTAAGCAAAAATAGACCAAAACTGAGGGCCAACATCTCCCCCTTGCTGATCTTCAAACATGTCCTCATGCTTGCTTCTTCCTTTTGACCTTTCTCTTCTATATGTCGACTGACCTGCTGATGTACCTGTAGCTCTGGCCCTTGAAGATGAATCTTTCTCTTGAACTACTTGTAAAATGATATATATACCTTCAACTTTTAAAATCAAAACCATACTTGTTTCAAAAATTGAATTTTGATTCTCTCTGCTTTTAATTAACACCATACTTGCAAATCAAATCTTGTTCTGCCTTTAAAGTTTTGAACAAACTCTTCTCTGAGAAAAGCATTCTTAAATCAATATTACCCACTGAAACAAGGACTTCTAAAAATCATTATGATTCATCAAAGAGAGAAATTGCTGCTTAATGAATAGAGCCCCTCCTTTCCATAGAATGTCATATACTTATCTACGTCCAACAATAATTCCATATTTGCAGCATTATTCATGTGTTTTTCTCCTATCCATCCACCATCATATGGTCTTCCATTAACCAAACCAGGAGAGCCATTAAGCTCAAAGTTCACTTCAATGTTTTTTTAAGGCAATTTACAAAATAGAGGTTGAAAGAACCATAAAAACATCCCAAATAAAAATGAATTTAACAAAATTGTTCACATGGAGTCTAATTAGGCGCGTTTTGAAGAAAACCCATGTTTTCGTTTTTCAAATTTCATGTTATTTTACTCAGAAAAAGCAACAAAAAATAGTGGCCTTTTAAGAATTGAAATGCATTTATGAGATTGAATGATCATTCAATTTGAAATCAATTTTTTCTCTTCAAATTTTTCTCTAGTATCCTGCTTACCTCTTTTCTGATGCTCTTTTTAAAACAATTGAATCGCAAGCTTGTTTGATTTAATTCTAATCTACATATGAAGGAACACACATGAATTTAAATTAAATTCCCCTTCTATTTGATCTTGAACTAAAACTGAATTTTATTCTCCTTTTCTTATTTGAAGTTATTTATGCATTTCTGGTTTGAAGTAATGGTGATTTTGATATGGTAGGATTGTGAAGAAGGACAATCCGGACCTCCTTAGTTAGGAGTCTCTTCTTTTATATCTTCTGCATCATAAACCATTGTTAATTAGTGCTCTTAGATTTATCTTCATGAAAGTAGTATTGTAGGGAAGGACAACCTGGTTCTCCTAAGTTAGGAGCCTCTTCCCTCATATATTACATAAATGAAGTAGAAATTGTTAAAATAGGTTTATATTTGTAATATGTACTTCCTTAATTCTTCAAATTTTATCTTTTAAACTTGATTGTATCTGATGTCCATATACAATGGATTTGCCTCCAAGTTTTACAAATCCGGATTGATAATTAAATACTTGTGTTAATTTAGTCAATAAATTAGCTCAACAATATAGATGCTTAACAAATGGCTTATCAATCTGAATCTTCTTATGAGAATGCTTCAAGAATGAGATTCCTTGTACTTCATAATGGGATTATGAATATCTCCTTAGTTAAGAGGGAGTATTAGAAATTGAAATACATTTCTGAGATTGAATGATCATTCAATTTGAAATCAATTTTTTCTCTTCAATTTTTTCTCCAATATCCTGCTTACCTCTTTTCTGATGCTTTTTTTAAAACAATTGAATTGCAAGCTTGTTTGATTTAATTCTAATCTACATATGAAGGAACATACAGGAATTTAAGTTAAATTCCCCTTCTATTTGATCTTGAACTAAAACTGAATTTCATTCTCCTTTTCTTATTTGAAGTTATTTATGCATTTCTGGTTTGAAGCAATGGTGATTGTGATATAGTAGGATTGTGAAGAAGGACAATCTGGACCTCCTTAGTTGGGAGCCTCTTCTTTTACATCTTCTGCATCATAAACCATTGTTAATTAGTGCTCTTAGATTTATCTTCATGAAAGTAGTATTGTAGGGAAGGACAACCTGGTTCTCCTAAGTTATGAGCCTCTTCCCTCATATATTACATAAATGAAATAGAAATTGCTAAAATAGGTTTATATTTGTAATATGTACTTCCTTAATTTTTCAAATTTTATTTTCTAAACTTGATTATATCTGATGTCCATATACAGTGGATTTGCCTCCAAGTTTTACAAACCCTGATTGATAATTAAATACTTGTGTTAATTTAGTTAATAAATTAGCTCAACAATATAGATGCTTAACAAATGGCTTATCAATCTGAATCTTCTTATCAGAATGCTTCAAGAATGAGATTCCTTGTACTTCATA
This sequence comes from Pinus taeda, assembly GCA_000404065.3. Lineage (NCBI taxonomy): Eukaryota > Viridiplantae > Streptophyta > Pinopsida > Pinales > Pinaceae > Pinus > Pinus taeda. Next base: position 12,409 of record APFE031121933.1, read on the forward strand.
CTGGGATTATGAATATCTCCCTAGTTAAGAGGGAGTATTAGAAATTTTAACTAGGTACAATCTTCATAATGACCTTTTGTCATAAAGACATTGTATATTTTTTATAAATAAAGAAAAAGAAGGAAAGAAAGAAAAAGTATTTTATTTTATTAAAAACATGGGTTTCATGCTCAAGTCTAGGTCAAAAGCATGTTCTTCATGCTTCTAGGTTTTTCTAGGTCTTTCTAGGAAAAAAAGGAATTTATGTCATGTACTATAGTCCCATTTGGACTCTTTGTAACAAACAAAATATTTATTTTTGTCAAGAACAATCCATTTATTCCTCTAAGACCAAGACAACCCCAATCAAGGACAAGTTTGTCTAAAGGAGGGTTATTCGACCCCTCAAGAAGGCTATAAATACAGGAGTTTGACTCATTTGTAACACCATTCATCCACAAGTTTGGTCTGTAATAGCAAAGGAGAAGAAATAGTTGAAAGGATGAAGGAAGGAAGAAGAAATTGAAGTATTTTGGGTCTATCTCTTTTTTTGTCCGCACGTGTGAAGTTACTAGGGTTTTTGTGGCCATTGCAAGAGGCCGAAATTGTAGGGCTAAAATTTTGAGGAGTAGTTGTAGGGGCATAATTCTAGAGCGAAGCTGCAAAAGGTCGAAGTCTTGAAGTTTCCTTGTAGAGATCTTGCTGGGGGGATGACTTGGTGCTTGGGAAGATTCTAGGCTTTGGTATTTGGGTCCTGAAAGTCTCATTGTAGGAAGATTCTATAAGAAGAGAAACTTTCTTTCTGAGTTTTCCCCCTGGAGTTGTTTTGCCTTGACTTGGAGCCTATATCTTGTGTACATTGTCTCTTTGTGATATTCATTGTTTTGGTAATTGCTTGATGAACAATAACTAAAGAAGTAATAAAAGACCAACTAACATCACAAGTAATTATCAAGTTGAGGAAAATCATCTATAATCTACAAGTTTCCTGATTTTCCAACACATACCTCATACGAAAGTTGTGGAGTTTTTAGGTGAAGCTCAAAATGCCTTCAAATCCTGCTAGATGTCCTCACCACTACAAACAACAAGTTACTTGAAAATATTCTAGGAATAAGGCTTCATTCCTTCATGTAGTCATTAAATGAGAATATGGTCTTCAAAGCACAAACCCCTATCAATCAATGTAGAAAGACTACTGAATCATGAGAATTGTACTCTATCCTTGATAGGGGTGCCAAGAGTTCCCTTCGTGTTACAAACATTTTTGGGCACTTCAACCCCAATCATAAATGTCCATAAACTGAGGGCTCCTAAGTCTCTAAAAGTGTTGCTTCCTTGCCTAAAGGAACAAGGTCAGCTGATTACATCATCTCCCAGAAGTTCTTCACTGAAAACTGCTCATAAATGGTCAAAACTGGACCATATTGAAAGCCCAGTGCAGAGGGTGCGATGCATATCACCTTTCTAGTGTACAAGGTGTGATGCATACTGAATTTCTCCTCTGTAGGGTGCGATGGTCGGGAATGGACAAATGGCAGGGACAAAATGCGAGGTGGAAGATCATGGAATCTTTCAGAAGCTTCCCATATGACAATTGCCTCTCTGTTTTCGACCAGGGATGAGTAAGAGATCATTATTCTCCAAGTGGAAGCAGGAATTATCAGAGAGAGGACACTAATAAAGATCCCAGAAGATGACTCACCTCCCTATAATCATCTATATATGGATCCCTCATCACAGAGATCCAGAGGCTAGAATTTTGTATCTTATAGAGAAGTGATGTTGGTTTTCTGGTGTACTTTCATAGTGTTGGGTGATCTAAGCTTTGCTTGAGGTGAAGAAGGGCTTTCTAGCTGGAGGATGATGCTAGGTCAGAACACATGTTGTAATCCTCTTGCTACTTTTCATCTTAATAAAGCTATTCTAGTTTTCCTCCATATTCTTGTGTACTTGTTTATATATGCATTTGTATGGTTAACACACAATTGTTCCTGTGTTATTTATGAATATAGATCTTTGTTTTTTCGATAGTAGTATGTTGCTGTGATTCCACAGGTGCTCTTTGAAGCTGGGAAGATGAAGAACAAGCGGCGGAACTCTATCAAGAAGGAGAGGAAATCAAGCGCAAGACTAAGGTTGGTCTTCTTGGTTCTCCTCTTGTCTATTTTCATAAAGGAAAACGAAAGTAGACTTTACTTTTTTGTTTCTAAGATAGCCACCCATCTTAGTGGGAATACTGAGTGGACACTATTCCTGGTAAAAAATTGGCAACTCCACTGGGGAGTGACTAGATTGTTTGTTAGCCTATCTATCTTTGTTTCTTTTATAAACTTACAGACGGAGCCTGAAGCCAAGCCAGCTAGCCTTCGAGCTGCATTTGTTATACAAATGCAAATTAGATCAATGCTGCTTCAGCCTATCTCCAGGTTATGTTTATGAATTAAACAATTGATCTGCAAACAATCTAATTGCCCTAAGTGGTGGCTCCAGTAACCTCTTTAGATCACCCTTGTGTCTTATATATACTGAACATTACTTACTCAGCCTAAATCCCTGAACTGAATTGCAAACTGTGAGTGAAAACTTGTTTAAAGTCTCGCACTGGTACCATCGCACCCTGCCTTCAAGGCAGACTGTATGCATCGCACTTCCCGAGTGCAGTAGGTGCGTTGCATACTGGTTTCACTATGTAACAGGTGCCGATGGTCAGGGAAGGTTAACTTTACCTTCAAACTGTGGTTTTTTTCTTCACTGTTTTTAGTCCTATTCAGGAGTTTTGCTGTCTATAGTTAGTGTATCTTTGTGAAAACCCCCTTCTCTTGCATTATTCCGCCTCCTTAGTGCAAATAACTGTAAGTGTTTTTATGTATTGTGCGCCATTTTCAGTTCTCTTTTGCAAAAAAGTAGCATAGTCGAACTGTCGTTTTTGGATCTGAAAGTGTCGTAGCTATCATTTTCAGTTTTAGAAGACAATCCCATTATTCTTAATAGTCGATTATACAGTTACTATTGCATATGATTTGAATTATTAGTTTTTAAAGTGCCGAAAAGCAATTTTCATTGCGAAATCGTAAAGTGTCTCTCTTACCTTCACTTCATTTTGAAAAAGAAATTTGTTGAGTATCGTCGCTTTAAAAGTAATTCATATTTTCACATAGCTTTCATATCATCATTCATACATTAAGAAGGCTGAAAACAAATACATGCATGTGCATTTGCATTTTGATTGCTTGGTTTGATTTAGGGCAGTGCATTTAGCGTGTGCTTTGTGCTCTTTGTTGAAAGATTCTTAACTTTCTTTCCTTAGTAGCTAGGATTTTCATTGCCGAAAGAAGATTAAACATTTGTTTATCATCTTAGATTGCATTTTAGGAATTATATACACATCACGCGGTGAACCTGAAAGGCAAATTGTTAAGCAAGACCAACTTAAAATAAATTTAATGAATCTAACAATGCTTTGGAACTTAACACACAACATCTAGAGGTCTAGGCTAGAGACATATTTCGGTGTCGTAAAACCTGGTAACTGTTGTTTTCTGTGTTGGTTGGGTTATTCCTCCACTCTGAGACAGGAAGTGCCAGTACGGACTTGTGCTCCCACGTACCGTCGAGTATATATTGGGAGACCACAATAGGCTGCATCCTTTATCCTTAGGAAGTCGTGTCTGCCGCCCTATCGATCGCAATGCACCAAACACAGCATTCGGGAAGATTGACTGCCGTACCGTAAAAGTATTCTACAGTTTTGTGATTGGTTTGGTAATCCTCTCTGCCTAGATCTCCAGAGAATTCCATTTTTCTCCTTTTCAGGCTCCTTAAAGGAAAAGGTCCTTTGAGCACTTGTCACTTCAGGCTCAATAAAAATCGAAGGCGACTAGAGTCATCTTTTGTTTTTTCTCGACTCTTTAAAATTGAAAAAACAAGTTGTGTCAAAGCGTTTAAAACTTATTTTAATCGGAATAACATCAAATTCCCCCGTTGGTCTTTAGGTTGAGAAAATGGAGTCTACCAACCAAGGATTTCCCTTTGGAGGAAATCCTAGTCCCTTATCCTCTTGGGGAGATGTTGGTGCACCCCATATGGCCACTTTGTCACTTCCAGGGTTGACAATTGGTTTGCCTGTCTGGCTCTTCTCTACCTCTGTCGTTCAGAATCCCGTAATTCCTGAATAGTCAAGTCAACAACTAGATGACACTAGAGTTGCCTCCCAACCTTCTACTTCGTCTGATTCTCCCTCTCCTCCTTCCTCTTCGCTCGATAAAGCCGATAAAGCTAAAAATCAAGTAACTGAGAAGAAGAAGAAGCAGAAAGAGAAAAAGGAAAAGAAGAAAAAGGAACCAAAATCGAAAGGGGGCAACCAAGCGTCATCTAGCGAAAATCCTCACATCGCATTGTCAAAACCTAAATCTCCTTGTGTCATTTGCAATGGAGACCACTATCACCAAGGTTGTCCCTGCATCCCTCGGATCTTAAGGGACTGGTCTCCTCGTTTGCACAATCTGGTGGCATCAACCTCTGACGATCATGTTGAATGCACACCATCAACCAGTGAAAGTGAAGCACATGGACAGAAAATGGATCCCAAATTTCCTTGTAAGTTGTGTGAAGGCAATCACCCAGTCCACCGTTGTCCCTTCCTTGACGAGGCTAAAAGAGTTTTAGATGACCGTCCTGTTTCACCACTACGGCTTCCTCCTGGATATAAAAAACTCTTGCGAAGTCCTCCACCAGTTGAAAATCCGACTAGCCCATCATTGTGGTCGGCCAAAACATCTATCATTGAAAATTAACCCTCTGAATCCATACCAAACGAAAGTCAAAAGGTCGAGATGGCAGTTGACCCGGTCTTGCCTTCAGAGTGCTCATCTTCGAATGATACCGTCACTGAAGAGAAAGAGAACGACATCGTTCAAATTCTTTTCATCAACACAAACTTCGATGAACTTGGGGGCAGTCCTCTCATTCCCTTATCACAGGAAGGAAGTTCATCAGAGTCATATATGTCCATCTATTCGGTCCCACCACCAAGCAACCTAGTCGTTTCCTTCGACTGGAATCTACTAGGCATACCCCGTTTACTAGCTAGTGTACCATTCAGAATCATTGTACAAGCTTACAGAATGGTTATGGATGGTACCATCATCGATGAAGGGGATTCTGTGAGTATCCTTTCCTCAATTGCTTGGAAAGCGCTTGGTTCGCCATTGCTTTTGCCTGAAATGAGAAATCTGACAGGCTTCGACAAAGGAACCAGTCGACCTTTAGGGATCCTTCCAAATGTGCCCATTACTTTAAGAAGGAAAATTGTTCACATGAACATAATGGTAGTTCAAGGACCCTTAGATTATAATCTACTCCTTGGACGTGACTATATTTATTGCATGGGAGCCATCATCTCCTCACTCTTTAGAGTAATGTGTTTTCTGCACGAAGGCAGGATGGTCAAGCTCGTAGACCAAATGTCATTCCCCGGTTCACACATCACAAATAGTCAAATGCCATCCCTAAATGGTCTCTTCACGCAAGGAATGTCTCATCGATCTCCAGTCCGTCCACCTGATGAGCACGAGTGATTCAGGAAGATGTGACTAAAACCCAGGGGGCATGCACCCTGGTCTGTTTCGGCAGGAAAACCTTGGGTATAGAGTGGATTTCCGCGAGGGATATATGACTAGTCTGACACCCATCCTCACAGGAATGGGATTGGACTAGAATAAGATACCTTCGTTAAGGTTATGCTGAGTGGCATGTGGTCGCACCACTCCCCTTTGTGTATCTTGGTAGACATCGCCAAGGAAGTTTTCTGTTTGCTACGCAGAACTTTCGTGGTAACCTGGAAATTTTTTGCTATACCTGGGGGCATGCAAACCTTTCCATGTGCAAGCGAAGAGTGGCTATTTATTTTTTAAAATTTTTAGGACCTCTAACCCTTTAAACCCGTAAGGCTAGTCGTTTCCTAACTTGCATAAAGAAAGGATTCAGGGCAAATCTTGAAAGATGTAAGCTCCTTTCAAAATAGCATCTTGAATGAGACATTCTTATCATACGACTGGCGAGTGATGTTACCGTAGGGTTCAAGCTCGTTAAAAAATAAACCCTCCACGAGCAGTTTTAGTGCATAGTTCAAGCTCGTTAAAAAATAAACATAAGTCATGAGCAAATGTTTCCCCCAACGTTTAAGCTCATTAAAAAATGAACCGGTAAATAACCATTGTGAATGCCTTATCGCTATTTTTGAGCCTTGGTCGTGTTCTCACATCACCTCCACTATGTTTTAGCCGATCATTCACCCCCATATGATTTGTTTACCCCTTCGAGGAACATCTACGAAGAGTGATTCTTTAGCCATCCTTGTGACATGCCGTTGTTGGAAAATTCCAAATCTTTACTGGAATCAGCTGCTACCGGAAACCATCACTCGTTCCTCGAAAACAAGTCTTCTTTAAGCTCTTTTCAACTGACTCGTAAAATAGAAAAGATTTCGGACGATTGTTCTCCGGCTCGTTAAAGTATCGAAGTGCTATCCCTCCTCTAGATTTTAATCTTTTTGGACCTGAGGGATTATTACACAAAAAGATCGAGCGCTTGTCTTGTTCATCTCGTTAAAACTATCAAAAATTCATCCCTTTTGTATTATTTTATGTTTTTTCGGACTTAAGGGATTATATGAAGAAAAAGAATCGTTGGAGTCTCCTTTCTGTTTCTTTTAGACTCTTTAAAATTGAAAGGGACCGAATTATCTTTGTTGTTAAACTCGTTAAAACCGAATAGCGACAAACTCGTCCAAATGGACGAGAACGAGTTTCAATGTCACTAGCTTCGCTAAAATATAGTGACAGGTTCGCCCGAAAGGCGGATTATAGAATAAGCATATGTTATCCTCCTCAAGATTGACAAAAATAAAGAGGTACTGGTCAGCGATGACTAGGGAAAATTGGGAAGAAAACTTGAAAAACTTTATTGGTAGCAAGTCGCTCTTGAACATGACACTTTCCTTCCGCATCCATGCTGAGTTGGGTTGTTCCGTTCACTGGTCATCACCATTGGTTCATCACACCATCCATCTTTGGGGTTAACGCTACCAATCCATCGTCAGTGTCACCGATATGTTCAAGAGAAGTCATTCAGACAATTCGCCTGTGTCTCACCCACTACAATACATTCATGCTCCATTCCTTCATGACCGCCACCCTGAACCCTGTATCGTCAGATTGTTTTCACCTCCAAAATCGTTTTCTTCGTTCCGTGTCGTTGATGTGGGATTCATTAAGGCCTTCCTGCGACGGGTCGCTTCTTATCGACATCAGCTGATTATCCAAGAAGTTGACTTAGGAACAACCCTTTCAGTACTTTGAAGCTTGCATGCCTCAATGGCAAGTTTCTCACTTTCGGTGATAGGTTTAATCAATGGCCTCCGACTGAGAGATTTTATGTGGTGTTCGACGCCAAGCCCTTTTTCACACCACGTGAATTTTACTGTAGTACCTTGAGGGTCATTGTCATTATTGGTGATTCCTCTCGTGCCTGTTAACAACTTACACCATTGGCTGGTAATTAAGTGATGTCTTTCCATGTTCGACTCCAGAACATTTTTAACATGGATCGACTTGTACTCCGAGTGAAGATTGAACGAGTTTTGAAGACCCCGGATCTAGTTTCACCCACCCGGGCTGCGATATATTCAGGAATATAAATACATCAAGTGTACATCATTGCCGAACAGATGATCATCCAAATCAAAGGATGATGAGTCCATATCATCAGTCTGTCACACATACGATTGTCTGTCCTATGTACATGAAAATGAATTTATAAAGCTGAGCATGGGAATGCCTGCCTCAGCTAGATCATGAAAAAAATGTTGTCAAAATAATGTATTGTATTGTATCTTATTACAGGTTGCTTCCCAGCTCGGAAAAACTTCGGATCCTCATAGTAAAGCATTTCACCCGACATTAGAAAGATTAACGACCTCATGCTTTAGGGGGCAACTGTTATAGACATTTTTTGGCACTTCAACCCCAATCATAAATTTCCAAAGTGTTGCTTCACTGCCTAAAGGAACAAGGTCAGCTGATTACATCATCTCCCAGAAGTTCTCCACTAAAAACTGCTCATAAATGGTCAAAACTAGACCATACTAAAAGCCCAATGCAAAGGGTGCGATGCATATCACCTTCCCAGTGTACAAGGTGTGATTCATACTGAATTGCTCCTCTATAGGGTGTGATGGTCGGGAATGGACAAATGGCAGCGACAAAATGCGAGGTGGAAGATCTTGGAATCTTCCAGAAGCTTCCCCTCTGACGCTTGCCTCTCTGTTTTCGACCAGGGATGAGTAAGAGATCATCATTCTACAAGTGGAAGCATGAACTATCAGAAAGAGGACACTAATCAAGATCCCAGAAGATGACTCACCTCCCTATAATAATCTATATATGGATCCCTCATCATAGAGATCCAGAGGCTGGAATTTTGTATCTTATAGAGAAGTGCTGTTGGTTTTTTGGTGTGCATTCATAGTGTTGGGTGATCTAAGCTTTGCTTGAGGTGAAGAAGGGCTTTCTAGCTAGAGGATGATGCTGGGTTAGAACATATGGCTGTAATCCTCTTGCTACTTTGCATCTTAATAAAGCTATTCTAGTTTTCCTCCATATTCTTGTGTACTTGTTTATATATGCATTTGTATGGTTAACACACATCTGGTCTTGTGCTATTTATGAATATAGATCTTTGTTTCTTTGATAGTAGTATGTTGCTGTGATTCCACAGGTGCTCTTTGAAGCTGGGCAAATGAAGAACAAGCGGCGGAACTCTATCAAGAAGGAGAGGAAATCAAGCGCAAGACTAAGTTTGGTCTTCTTGGTTCTCCTCTTGTCTATTTTCATAAAGGAAAACGAAAGTAGACTTTACTTTGTTTGTTTCTAAGATAGCCACCCATCTTAGTGGGAATAGTAGCATCTGAGTGGACACTATTCCCGGTAACAGATAGGCAGCTTGTAGAAATTTCAGAAGTTTCATATGTTATAAGTAGTGTACAAGAAGTTTTGATTGCTGAAGAAAAGGAAAAGGATGTAGAGTGTTTGCAGCCAGAAAATTCACTTGAAAATATTGCTGAGTCAGTGTAGAAAACAAAGATTATTGAGAAAGTGAGTCATCCTCCAAAAAATCAAACAGTTCAACCTTCCAAAGTTCTGTTTTCGGATGAAGAAGATGGTATTTGGACCATGGATTTTGATGGTGCATTGGGGAAAGAAAGAGCTGGGATTAACATGTGGATTCATGGTCCATTGCATCATTATGTAAAATTCCACACAATGTAAGAATGGGTTCTTATAAGTTGGCCTTTGATTGCTCAAATAATGAGGCAGAGTACGAAGACTGATTGCTGGCCTTAAAATTTTGAAAAAGTTGGAAGCAAAGAAAATTTCAGTTTATGGCGACTTCGAATTGGTAATTAAACAAGTGAAAGGGGAAAACCAAGCCAAGTATCCAAGAATGTGAGCTTTTCAAAATGTTGTCCTTCAAATTCTTAAAACTTTTTCAGAATATACTTTGTCTTTGATTCCTAGAACTCATAATATTATGGCTGATTATTTTGCTACTGCAGCTAGCATGGTTAAGATTCCCATCCACTCCAACAAGAAGTATTCAATTCATGTTAAACACCACTCAGTTGTCCCTGACAATTTGAGATATTGGCAGGTGTTTTGGGATGAAAAACAGATGAACAATTTTCTATAGATTGAAGATGAATTACTGAATCCCCATGTTGATGATGCATCTGATGAGAATGATCCATAAATTGAAGCAACCAAGATTGAAATATTGCAGTTGAAAGACAATAACATTCCACGAGGTCTCCTACCTTTGGAAGAGTTATTTGATTGTGATGATGTTGCTAAAAAGCCCACCATGGTTCCCATAGAGAAAGGTGTTGAAGATGTAAACATTGGTACAACAGACAAGCCTAAGATGGTCAAATTGTCAAAGTCTCTATCTCCTATGATTAAAAGTAAGTACATTGCTTAGATGGCAGAATTTTTTGATGTATTTGCTTGGGACTATTCAGATTTAAAGGTGTGTGATAAGAACATCATTCAACACACTATATCGGTTAAGCTTGATCAAAATCCATTATGCTAGAAGCTGAGGAGGGTTAATCTTAAATTGTTGCCATACATTGAGAAAGAGGTAAATAGACTCTACAAATATGGTATTATAGTTCCTATTCGATTTTCTGAGTGGATGTCAAATCTTGTGCCAGTGAGAAAGAAGACCAGGGAAATTAGCCTTTGTATTGATTTTAGAAATTTAAACAATGTATCCTTGAAGGACAATTATCCCCTGCTGTAGATGGATCATATTCTTCAGAGGGTAGTTGGGTCTTCCAGGATGTCATTGCTTGATGGATATTCAGGGTAGAATCAAATTCTGGTGCATAAGGATGATTAGTTGAAAACAAGCTTCACAACACCACGGGGTACATTCATGTACGCCAAAATGCCATTCGGATTAAAGAATGCAGGGGCAACTTTTCAACGGGCTATGGACATAGCTTTCGCCAACGAAAATGATGTTTTTTTGGTTATTTATTTAGATGATTTCATAGTTTTTCTAAATCCGATGAAGACCACTTACATCATTTAAGAATTATCTTTCAGATATGCAGGAAATTTGGTATATCACTAAATCCAAAAAAGAGATTATATGCCATGGAAGGAGGTAAGCTACTGGGGCATATTATTTCCAAGGATGGAATTCGCATTGACCCTACAAGAGTTGAAGCCATTCAACAATTAGATTTCCCGAGGAACAAAAAAGAAATTCGGTCATTTAATGGGAAAATCAACTTTTTGAGGAGATTCATCCCCAACCTCACTGAACATTTGAGAGAAATAATAGACATGCTGAAAAAGGACAACAAAGTAAGATGGTATGTAGATGCCAAGAAGTCTTTCAATGCGGTCAAACTTTCATTATTTACTGCTCCTACTTTAATAAGTCCTGATTATACTTCAGATTTCATGATATTTTCATTCGCTTATGAGCATAACTTAGCAACTGTCCTAATGCAAAAGAAAGATCAGAAGAATGAACAACCTATAACATTTTTTAGTCAGACAATAAGGGATGTAGCGCTGAAATACAATATAATTGAGAAGTAGGCTTTGGCTTTGGTGAAAGTACTCAAACATTTCATAGTATACATTCTGCATTCTCACTCCATAGCTTATGTTCCGAGAACAATAGTAAAAGAAGTTCTTATGTAGATTGATCCAGAGGGAAGGCAGGGAAAATGGATCGTAGTAATGTTAGAATATCATTTGGATATAAAGCTGACAGAGCTCATCAAGGGACATGGTTTGGCCAATCTCATGGTTGAATCTAATCTGCATGCATTAGATATCAATCTGATTGTTTCTCTTTCTGAAGAAGAAGTAGAAGAGTCACAGGTACAAATGTCCGAAATGTTCACTTCATCTCCATGGTACTCAGACTAGTTTATGTATTGCAACATTTAAATCCTCCACTGGAACTTCCCAAAGTTAAAATTAGATCCTTAAAGTTGAAAGCTTCAAAATATTGTATTCTAGATGGTGTTTTGTTTTGGAAGGATCCCAGTTGTGTGTTGTGAAATTGTCTAGTCGAAAATGAAGCAAAGCATGTAATGAGGGATTTTTACAAAGGAGATTGTGGTGGCGACCTTTTCTGGAAAAATACGACAAGAGTTTTTTTAAGAGATGGTTTTTATTGGCCTAATTTTTTCTTCTGATGTATATAAAACTATGATGAGCTGTCATGAATGTTAGATTTTTCAGGGAAAACGAATTCTTTCACCATTACCATTGCAACCTGTTTCAATCACGACTCCTTTCCAGCAATGGGGTCTTGATTTTGTTGGGGAAATCCATCCTTCATCGTCTGCACAACACAAATGGATCCTAAAAGCCGCGAATTATTTTACAAAATGGATTGAAGCAATCCCAACCAGGGAAGCTACTGATTCTGTTATCGTTCAATTTATTGAATCTAATATCTTTTTTAGATTCGGCTGTCTACAGAAGATAATCATTGATAATACTCTTGCTTTCAAGTACAGGAAGATGGTGGAGTTTTGTGAGAAGTATCATATTGTATTGGGGCATTCTACTGCTTATCACCCATAAGGGAATGGTCTGGCTAAATCTTCCAGCAAATCTCTGATCAACATCATCAAGAAAGTTTTAGAAGTTAATAAGAAAAATTGACATAAAAAGCTCATTAATAGTTTATGGGCAGATAGAGTTAGTAACAAGAAATCCATAGGCACGTCTCCTTTTCAGTTGGTGTATGGGATTGATACTGTTTTTCCTTCATCCCTTGCTGTCCCGGTCATGAAAATTTTGCAGAATTGGACAATGAAACAAATGATATGCAACGAAGAATAAGTCATATGATCCATTTGTAGCAAAATCGGGAAGAAGTTTTTCAAAATACTTCTAAACTTCCGGAAAGAATAAAAAAGATTTATGATCGCAAGACAAAAGAAGACAATTTCAACTTAGGTGATGTGGTTCTTCGTTGGGATGCAAGAAATGAAGAAAAGGGTAAACACGACAAGTTTGAAAATTTATTGAAAGGACGGTACAAAATCTCAGCTTTTAGAGGAAAGAATGCTTATCTGTTGGAGGAAATGAATGGTAAAGATTATTTGGGAGGAGCGATCAACGGTAGGCTTCTTAAGCACTACTATACCTAAAGAAATTTATGAAAATTTTCATTACCATTGTATATACCAATTTACTTTTCATGTCCAAGTGTGAAGTGGCTATCATAGGAGTTTGAAGCTCGAGGAGAAGGCCATAAGGCTTCTTTGATCAGATGCTGGTTTTGTTTTTCTTTTAGGGTCATGTCATGTCAGATAGTCAGTCAATTTTTATTTTGAGTTTAGTCTTTTGCATTTTGACTTTGTTGCCCAATGAATAAGGGTACCTAGTCTACGGTGTTATTGACACCTCCAAGGAGCTTCTATCCCCAACTAGAGCCAATGTTAGTGTCAGTTAGTTCTGTCTGTCCCTAGTGATCAAATATGGTTTTACCAAGTTTTGTTAGGGGTCTCAAAGTTAAATTTTATCATGTCACTAGGTTTTCAAAATAAAATTTTGTCACTGGTTAGTGTGTCTAGGGTTATTTCCACTCTCTCAGTAATTTCACATGGAAATCATCACCATCATGATTTCATTCAATCTAGTGTCTCCATTATGTCATTAGGATTTCAAGGGCACCGACACTTTCATTTCATGCATAAAATTTGACATAGGATGAGTTGTGATAAGCAAGTCTTTTCAATAAATTCTGATTTCAGATGTAATTTCATGTTTCTATATGTTATAAGTACATCATAACTGCAGTTTCAAGGTTCCAAAAAAGAAGGTTCACTGTTCAAATAAGATACAAAAAATCCAAGTTACAAATTTCCAAGGTTGCCAAGTTCAAAAAGAATGAAAGTCATGTTTGAAAGAGACATATAGGGCTCATTACCACTTAAAGGAGAATCATGCTATGTCTATAAAAGCCCAAAAAGACTCATACAAATTTCATTTGCATTCCTATCTCATCTTGTTATCGAGCTCATTCCTCCTTAGGTGAGAAAACATGGGTTTTTTCAGCTTAATGTGGCAAAATTTGTTTGGCACTACGCATGCAAACACTATGTTGCATTTCTGGAGGAGGTGTTACATGTAGAAGCACCGCGCTGCGTTTGGCACTGCGCACGAGACAGAGTCTCCCAAAAATCATCAAAAATTACTCAAATCAAATCTTTGCCTGCATTCCAGTTTCTTCATCCTTGAAGACTCATGAAAAGTACGTACACTCATTTTCATTCCCTCTCTTCCTTTGGAAAAACAGACAAAATGATTGTGCATTTAGTCCTCTAGGGTTTTCTATGAGTTTCATGTTTTGAGCTTGCAAATGATTAGTAGGAGTTTTGAAACCCTAAAATCACTATCCCTATACCTATATTTGCATGCAACTCATCATCTCCATTCACTAACAAACGATTTCCCTTCATTCCACTTCACCTCCCTACAAATCCTAGCCCTAATCTATCATTTTGGGCAGTTTCCCTAGCTAGGAATATGTTTAAATTTTCTAGCTCATCTCCCTCATTAATTTCCCTTCATTTAACTTCCTAAGAATTCCTAAAACCCCTGTCAATCTCAAAAATTCCCCTACTCCCGTCTGCCTTCCCTAACTCCCTCATTTCACCACTTCAATTACTTTTCACTATTTTTTCCCTTTTCCTATCATCTAGGGTTTCAAAAATGGAAGGAGACTCTTCACCATAAGAGAAAAGAAAACATCATAAAAGGGGGAAGATTCAGAGGTATGACCCCACAAATTGCAATGAGATCAATTCTTCACCATTCATAAGACAATGTTTTGAAGATGTCAACTGCCTAGGGTTTTGTCAAAGAGTGAGAGAAGTAAGTTTTCATGAGCAGCTCACTGATTTGATTTCCATCAATCCTTAAGGAGAAAAGGCCACCATTGCAGGGATTGATTTCACATTCTCATTTGGTGCCATATCCCTTGCCACAATGATACAAAATCATGGGGAGTATTAGTTCAAAGCCATGAGCCTAGACCTTGAGCAATACAAAACTTTCTTGAAATCACCCTACAAAGAGGCTCATTCACACCATTTCATTCAGATACTTGTTGGAAAAGAATGCACCACTGATGAAGGTTGTGATGAAGCCTTTCACTTGTGAGGGGAGGTTTTCCAGGTTGTATCAATACCACATTACGCTGCTCAAGCACTTCACAGCTGTGAAATATCTTAACTTGTGTAACTATTTGTGTAGAAGTATCATCAAAATGTCTTGAAAGGTGCAAATGAAAAACAAAGAGCATTACCCTAGCCTTTTCCACCACAGTTTGATAAAGGTTGTAGTCCTCCATCAGTTGGTAGAAAAGAACATAGCATGGGATACCTTTATTGAAGCAGCCTTGAAAAGGCATGAGATTACTTCACCAAGCCATCACCAAGACACATTCGCACAGCCTATGGAGGTAGGGTTATCAAAAAAATAAGAGGATATTCCCAAGGCACCTAGACTTGAGGTGACCAAAACATACCAGAGAGGAAAACAACTTTTGTTTGCTCCTCAAGTTGAGGAAAGGGCCAAGCTTTCTACATCGGCACAACAAGGGTCACATTTGCAGGATGAGGAGCTAATTGAGCATGATTTTGACCTAGTTGACTTGGAGGCAGTAGATGAGAATTCAACCTTGAAACAAGCTATCAAAGAGAAGGATTCCCAAATCATGGAGCTCCAAGACAATTTGGTAAGGGCCAAATTTATCATTTCTTTCATTGAGTAAGGAAACAGTCAACTCAAGGTCAAACAACTAATGATGGAAAAAGAGAAATTCACGATGATGAGGAAAGAGGTCAAAGTTAAAGCACTGCTAGAGCATGATGAACAAGAAAATCAGGTTGGAAGGAAGAGGCCTAGGACAATGGGTCTCAAAAGAACATTGCAAAAGGAAAGAGACCAAAACCTACTAGATGAGGATTTGAGTATTGAAGACAAAATTGCTATGGAAATCAACAAAGACAGGGAATATTGGCTAGGAAAAGTTAATGGACATATAGAGAAGCTTCTTGACAAGGCTAATGGGGATAACCAGATGAGGAGACACATGGCCCACCACTACCAAACCAGAAACAAGATTTGCAACATCAAGGTTAAACAAATGCAAAACAAGCTGAAGGAAACCCTAAAAGGAAAAGATGAAAGGGAAAACTTGGATATGCTTGCTGAGGCATCCATGATAGCATAGTACACCTCATTTTTCACTTCTGGACCAATTTTGGGAGTTTTTTGAGCATTTTTGTTTTTTGGTGAAATTTGGTGCAAATTCAGGAAAATGCACTAGGGACTGCGCTTTTTACTCAGAGCCTTAAATGAAAAATGGTTTGAATGTTTGGAAAGATTATGGCCTCCTCTAAAAATCCATTTCCTCATATTTTTCAAACAGGGCTCAAATTTTGAGAAAAAATGAGAAAAAGGGCTCAAAAATCAATATTCTGCCCCTCTTTTAACAGGCGCTACGCTTTTGGAGACACCTTGGGAGAATGAGTTTTTGGAGGCCTTACCATGGGTAATTTTCAAAATTAAAGATGTTATATGAAAAGTATACAGACAAGGCTAGTTTACCATTCTTTCATATTTCAATTTTGACTTCAGGAAGGTACCTAAAAATGGCGTCAAACTTGGCGCTGCGCTTTTGCAAATTTCTAAGATTTTAATTAAAAATTTTAGTGTGTAATTTCTCAGAGTTTCTAGTTCAATTTGGGTAAAGGTCAATTTGATGAAGTAATTTCATTAGTTCAATGTTTTGATGATTTAATCATGAATAAATTAGCATAATATGTTTCTTATATGATAAATTAGGCCTCACTAATGAAGTGAAACTCAAATCAAAGTCTACAAGAAGAGTTTGTTTTCAACCTTCACACTCTCACTTGTTGGTTGAGGTATTCTTCGAAACTTTTCCACCACTCATGGATTTGACCCCTGAAGGGGGGGAAACTATTTATCTTAGTCTATATGTATCATTTTGTCAGTTATAGAGAGGGGTTGGACATTTCAGGAGAGAACTCTTGTAACTTGTGCTTAAGCATTTTCAGGAAATCAATGAACAATTGCAGCTGTTATCTAGGAATTCATGTGTAGTGAGTTTGTGATCTTGTTTCTTCTCTTCTATAGTTTCGTATGATAGATATTCATCTATTATTTCTATTCATCACTTTCTTTAGTGATTTTTCCTAAGTTTATAAGTATAATTCTTTTCTTAAAGCTCTGTTTTGATGGAATTATCATTATATGTTATTTTATTTCATGCTTAATGAATTCATGACATATATGCTTATTAAGTCCTATTATTTCTTCTGAGCACTACACTACATTAACAAACCATAAGCCATCACAAAACTACTGCTACCTTGCTCCTTTATATTTCTGCTGCTGATACCTTTGATCTTTTGACCTAGTTACTTAGTTTTCATCCCTTGTTCAACATAAAAACCCTAAATTTTCAAACATATCTAAGCCTAGCACATCGGCCCTAAAATCCTTTTAAATTATGGTCAATTCTTTGGCTGTGATCTCATAGAGAGAGCCCTCTGTGCTTTGGTAGGGCTAGCTACTGAACTGCAAGCTTGGTCAGTGGTTACCTTCGTCGATTCCTCTCAGCTTGGGACATTGTGGGGGATAACATACCGGTGGTAATATGTCATGCTAAAGACCATGGGTCAGGCTGGTTAGGCGTGCCCTATGGCCCTCCCATTTACCCAACCACCCATTGACATGTAAATAAATTAAATAGCATGCCCGTAGTTTAACAAGAGTCATTATAGCCCAGTTGGTTAAGTGTTTTTTGCACGAACATGAGGTCATGGGGTCGAACCTTGCTGAACCTGTTGGTGGAATAATAAATTTTTTGTGCTATTGTCCATGATAATTCTTAGAAATAATTTTTGGTTTGGTTAGTCATTTTAGATAAGGTTTTCCACCACTGCTCTTTGCATCTATTTGCAACTTTTCTGAAAGAGGTTATTGTGCTTTTCATTGGAAGATTTAAGCGAGAAGAACAATTTCAACTTAAATTGTTTTGGAGAAATTCTCTAAAAACCCATTTCTTTCACTCATCCTTTGTCTTTCAATTCTATCCATAGTTACCCATTTCCAAATATAACCGCATTAATATTTCAACTCTAGTCATGTTTCCCCATTCCCCTTTGAAATACTTTAAAACATTAATAAAAACATGTCGCAGTGCTTTTGAAGGTTTTGAACCCGCATAACATATCGCTATCAGCCCTTCCCTTTTGCAATACATATCCGCCCATCCCCCTTTTCCTTTTGCAATTGTGATATCACATATCGAAAATTTTCTTGCTTACCACAATAAATCTCTTCTCCTGCTGATTGCGATATCGAAAGTTCTCCACTGATATCGAAAAATTCCTCGCCAATTGTCATATGCAAGTCCCATTACCACTCCATCTGCCAATTGCGATAAAGACCTTCCCACCGATCACGATAATTCCTTCTCGTCAATTGCAATATCACAATTGGGGATCACACAAAACATAATTCCGTTCTTTGCTGAACTTCTCCGAATTGCGATTGTGATGGACCCAAAAGGTTATGTTTTATGGGTTTGAGAAATTTCAGGTCCAACATATTGGGAAATCACCATAAAATTAGTGTTAAATCCCCTTTTCGCTTTCCGATGGAGATATGCAAGTCTTGCTTCCTGATGTGATATTTTATGTTTGTCATGCTTTATTGAAGTTTCGCGTCAAAACAATCAGCAAAACATTATGGAATATGGTAAAAGAACCCCTCTTGAATTGCGATTGTGATAACAACAGGCCCAGATCAATGACCTAGATTGAATCAGCCCAGATCAAGAACCCAGATCAATGAACATTAAAATATCCATTTCGCTTCCGCTTAGTGGGACAACGAGGGTGTTTTTAGGCGTATATCTAGTGGCATGGTCATCAAACATAATGAAGAGAAAAGAGGGAAACAAGACATAGAGGGCAGCAAGACACAAAGGACAGCGAGACACTTTCAACATGTTTTACCCATAAACAACACAATAGGATTCGAAAGGGCCAGATGCTCTAAGTTTCCAGAAATATAGTGCCACACTACAAATAATTTTATTTTCCTAAATAATTGTAACTCTTAGATAGATTCTATATAGACGACTCCCATTTGTATTCAAACTCTGTTAAAACAGAAAATCCCTATGAAGGGTCAATGTTTTATTAATCAAATAGGATTAGATCTCTTAGTGTTGATCCAATCTAACCCAGGTTGCAAATTTTGTAAAAGAGATCTCACTCTATATATGTGTGTTTTCTTGACTTTGAAAAGGGGTGGGGTGGGGGGGGGTCGATGATGTGAGAAGACCACATTTTGTATATTTTTCAATTAATAAAAATACAGTTTGCAACAATACTCTATTTTAATATGAGATTCAATTTTGGTTTCAATTCCATCCTATCATGGTCCTATGTTGTTATCAATTTTCATAGCTTATTTGATTACTTGGAATTCAATGCTATACTGCTCCAACTTCCTTAAATTTTGCTGTGATTACTGTAAATGTCCATATTCACATTAGTAAACCAAAAAATGCCCCAGCTTCCACAAAACAATGTTGTTTGTAATTGATTTTCTTTAATTAACTCCATGCCCAATGGTGGCTGTCCTCACACTCTTTCACCTAAAAAATCACACGAAACATAGGGTTGGCCATTTGTATTTTTGAGCTTATCATAGTCAAATTTTTAAGTATATTGAGAGAGCCCTCTCAGATTGGAAGGGTTAACTTCCAGTCAAAAGTTGGTTTGAAATAGTTACATTGGGTTGAAGGTTGACATAGCCCAACCCTTTCCAGCTCAATTATAATAGGCACTATTCTCGAGGTCACATGGCGGCCTCTGAGATTAGTCAAAGGTATGAGTCCTTTTATGATATTTTATGTCAAGAAACTCCTCAAGATCAAGTTGTTGAAAATACATCCATGAAGATTCTAAACAAAGAGGTAACATGTGAAGAAAGTTGTCTATCTAGACGAACTTTTTTTTCTGTTGAAAATCATAATGATGTTGTCCCAATTAAAGTGCATGAAAGTTCACTTTTAGGTAAACTCGAGTTACATGAAGAGATGAATATACATGTTTTACCTATTCTATTTGAGGATCATCAAAATGACATGGATGAAATGCATAAAGTTGTTTGCATAGGAGCGATTAGTGTATATACCCAAGATGACATTCCTAAAGCAAAACTACCAAAGGTTACATCTGATTTGTTTGCTAAGAAAAAGATTAGTTTTGATACACACGATATGGATGTCATGTTTAAAGATGTTCAAGGACACATGGATGGTTTTGTTGATTTACATGAAAGTGAAGAAAAATCTATTGTTTCCCTTTTTAATGATGTTCTTGGAATTGAAGGCATAGGACAACAGAGACTATTAGTTATGAACGAATTCAGTCCTTATGGTGTTACTCATCAAGAAAAGGTAAATTTTCATGATTATCAAGATCATTTGGTAAGTCTATTCCAGTCATCAGTGAAGGTGGATTTTCTTTCATTTATAAGCTCAAGTGATGGGTTCAGTTTTTATTATGAGTTTCCAATAGATGATCCACTACTAATTTTGTTTAAGCACAATCAAGGAGCCCAGGTGTTGGATCAACTCTTTGCCTAGATATACCTTAGGTTTCATATCGCTTGAATTAAGCAGGTGGATTTTCAAATACTAGAATAGGGTTATTGGTACATAAATAAGCTTGTTGAGAAAGAATTTCCTTAAGCTTTAGGTTACATTTTGTAGTTTTCTGTTTCAGTTTGTACAACAATTTGATATCATATTGGAGCACTAGTAGTTGGTTTTCAGTTGGTTTGCAGTTTACTTTTCAGTTTGGTGAAGTGGTTTTGAATGTAGTCTTCAAATTGGGATCAACCCAATGGTTAGGCAACTGGTCTACTGGTTCTTTGCTGCACCACTGGGGTGCAACATCCCCATTGGAGCCATTGTTATCCATGATAACTCATAGAAATAATTTTTAGTTTGATTAGTCACTTTAGATAAATTTTTCCACCACTTCTCTTTGCATCTATCTACTGCTTTTCTGAAAGAGGTTACTGTGCTTTGCATTTGAATATTTAAGGAAGAAGAATAGGTCCAATTTAAATCGTTTTGGATAAATTCTTTAAAAACCCATTTCTTTCACTCATCCTTTGTCTTTCAACTCTAGCCGTAGTGACCCATTTCCAACTCTAACCGCATTAATATTTCAACTCTAGCTGCGTTTCCCATTCCCCTTTAAAATACTTTAAAACATTAATAAAAACATGCCACATTCCTTTTAAAGGCCCAAGACCCACAAAACATATAACTATCAGCCCTTCCCTTTTGCAATATGTATCTACCCATCCCCATTTTCCTTTTGTGATTGCAATATCGCATATCGCAAAGTTTCCCACCTATCGCAATAAAGTTCTTCCCCCGCAGATTGCAACATCGCAAGTTTTCCGCTGATATCGCATATCACAAAATTCCCTGCCGATTGTCATATCCAAGTCCCATTACCACTTCACCCACCAATTGTGATGAAGTCCTTCCCACTGATTGCAATATTGCAATCGGGGATCGCACAAAACATAATTCCCTCCTCTACTGAACTCCCTTCCGACTTGCGATTGCGATGGAACCGAAACAGCATGTATTATGGTTTTGAGAAATTTCAGGTCTGACATACTGGGAAATCACCATAAAATTAGTGTTAAAGCCCATTTTCTCTTTCCTGATGCGATATTTTATGTGTGTCATGCTTTGTTGAAGTTTCGAGTCTGGACAATCAACAAAACGTTATGGAATATGGTAAAATGCCCCCCTCCTGTATTGCGATTGAGATAACAACCGATTTGGATCAATGGCCCAAATTGAATCAACCCAGATCAACAACCCAACCAACGAACATTAAAAGATCCATTTTGCTTCTGCTTAGTGGGAAAACGAGGGTGTTTTTTGATGTATATCCAGAAACATGGTCATCAAACAGAATGCAGAGAAAAGAGGGCAGTGAGACAGAGAGGGAAACAAGACATAGAGGACATCCAGACAATTTCAAAACGTTTTACCCAGAAAAAACACAACAGAATTCGAAAGGGCCAAATGTTCTAAGTTTCCATAAATACAATGCCACACTATAAACAATTTTATTTTCCTAAATAATTGTAACTATTAGATAAATTCTGTTTAGACATCTCCCATTTGTATTCAAACTCTGTTAAAATAGAAAATACCTATGAAGGCTTAATGTTTTATTAATCAAATAGGATTAAATCTCTTAGTTGTTGATCGAATCTAGCCCAGGTGGCAGATTTTGTAAAAGAGATCTCACTCTCTATATGTGTCTTTTCTTGACTTTGAATAGGGGGGATCGATGATGTGAGAAGACCACATTTTGTATATTTTTTAGATAATAAAGATACATTTTGTGACAATACTCTGTCTTAATCTAAGATTCAATTTTGGTTTCTGTTCCATCGTATCATGCTCCTATGTTGTTATCAGTTTTCATAGCTTATTTGATTACTTGGAATTCAATGTTATATTGCTCCAACTTCCTTCAATTTCGCCGTGATTACTGTAAATGTCCATATTCACATTAGTAAACCAAAAATGCCTCAACTTCCACAAAACAATGTTGTTTATAATTGATTTTCTTTAATTGACTCCATGCCCAATGGTGGTTGTCCTCACACTCTTTCACCTGCAAAATCACACGAAACACAGAATTAGCCATTTGTATTTTTGAGCTTATCATAGTCAAATTTTTAAGTATATTGAGAGAGCCCTCTCAGATTGGAAGGGCCAAATTGCCGTGAAAAGTTGGTTTGAAATAGTTACACTGGGTTGAAGGTTGACATAGCCCAACCCTTTCCAGCCAAGTGATAATAGGTGCTATTCCCAAGGTCACGTGGTGGCCTCTCATTGGGCCACGTGGTGCCCTTCGATTGGCACATGTGGTGGCCAGGGATTAGCCCATCTCACATACCTTAAAACCAATATCATCACACCATGTGTCCTCACGGGATTGGTCCATCTGCTAGCTATACAATCCAGTCAAGCTACTGATGTCGTTGGAATCCAAACAAGATCTATGATTTACGTATATTTCGAGAGATTTTTAGGATTTTCATTTTTGAGCATATTTTTTATCCCCTATATCACCAGTCCATTTATAATAGCATACAATATGAAACCAAAGGAAGCATAATACCTACGATTTTCTCTACCATAAGTCCAACACCTCAAAATATTTCTATCATCACCCTTATTCTGCTCCTCAGGCTGAGACCCATGTCCTCTCTCAATTGCATTAAAATTCTTGTAAGGTGCCACATTTTCCTTGTCACCTACATCCCCAGGTCTTCCTTGCTTCTTAGGCCATTTTCCTTTAGTCTTCTCATTACCTTTCAAGTCATGCTTGAATTTAGGCTTGTTATTGGATTACTCATAATAATGCTTCAACTACCTGATGGCTTCCTCCAATGATCGAGGCTCATTAAACTCAATCTGGTCTCTGAATGCTGCTAGTGACCCACTGATGAACCTTTGGATATTTTCTTTCTTGTCCTTGAGGTAGTACCTCAACAACTCCAAGAATATGATCATGTACTCATCATCTATCATGGAACCCATTCTCAGTTCATAGAATTCCTTGGCCCTTTCATCATAGTATATTGTAAACATGTACTTCTTCTTGAAGAGTCTCTAAAACTCATCCCAAGTCATCTCCTCTTATCTAATTCCTCTAACATTCTTTACATCCTCCTAAGAGATATCTATCCTTCCCTTGAGATTGAAGGTGGCTATCTTGGCTTTCATGTTCTCTGAATAATAATGCAATCTGAAAAAATTCTTCATCCCAAGCAGCCATGCTTATGCATCTTCTGATTTCTTCATCTCTCCATCAATAATACGGGGTTTAGATTTCTTGAATTCTTCTGGAAAATACTGCTTCTCACTCCTCCTATAAGGATAATTACGGTGATGGTGATGATGTCTCTCAGAACTAAAGCTAGAACAAAATCCATGAGTGTTATCCCTCCTCTCAGGTGTATGAAAAGATATGCCACCTTTGGCTGTGTTATCTCTATCCGTCTAGTATCTTCTCTAAGACATGCTACCATATACCACATTAGTCTTCTCCTACTACCTATATCCATGACTGATTTTGAGTTGTCCTTGCTTCTGTAAATTATAAAGGCTTTGAAGAATCACTACATTGACTTATGCTTGCTTTTCTTGAGCCCTTGCAAGTCTTTCATGTGTCTCAATCAACCTGTTATTATCTTATTTGAAACTTCTAATATCTGCCCTTAGACTCCTTAGAGTATCTACTAGATCAAGAGAATACTCTTCTCCTTGCTGCTTAACTGACTTTTCTCATTCCACTATATTCACATCAGGCTTGTACGGAGAGTCATGTGAATAGTAATCCACCATTCTGCTCTTCATCTCTTGACCTTCTATTTCTCACAATGTTCCATTGCTATATAAGTAAAAAAATTCTTAAAAACATACCTCAAGGTATCTCAGGGGAGGCTATTGCATATGCACAAGCCAATCCATATTAGCACAATATAATATCATAAGCATACTAGTTCATACATGGATATCATAACCATAACCACTGCAATGCATGTATAGTAAACACATATACATTTGACATGCATGCATAGAAATCACATTTACCTCGAGGTCTAGTGTTATAACCTCACTCTAATACCACTCTATAACACCCCACCCCACATTTACCCATTTTTACAAGTTGTCAGGGGTATATATGAGTTGAGAGTTACTATGCATGACCCAACCTCCAAAATTCAGTTATGGAAATGGGGTCCATTACCAACTTAGTGAAACCATCTAGAGACACATGATCACACTATCATCAGCCTAACTTGACCCAACATTAATTCCTTTCAGTTTCATTTCCCTAAATTTAACACTTCCTATTGTTGGTAGTTTTTCAGGTCCTAAACTTTTGAGGTCGTTTTGGGGATCTGAATGATTATACTTTCGGCCTCCTCATGGAAATCTTTGAAGGGAGGTATTTCGAAAGTCAAATGCAGATTGTATTCCAAAGTTATGACCCGGGGAAGTTGAAGGTCCAAATTATTCATTTATACAAACACTTTGTAAATATGGTACATGTAGGCCTTGAATGCATATTTTATTCATTGTTTTCATTAGTTCATCAGATATTCATCAAGAAGGGTTGTTTCCCTCTCAAGATAGCTACATCAAACACTAGTTAGCCTATGCATTCATATAACCGTTCAGTAACTTATCAAATCATGAACACGATTCATAATGAGATCATGTCATATAACCATGCATATGACCAACATATAACCCAAATAATACCCATGAAATCCATCGATAAGATCAACACAGTAACCAATACATGTGCTCATTGATTACAATAAGAAAATGACTCCTATTACTCATATGCAAAGCCAACTAAGTCAAGGACTTCCATGTACCACTCGACCATAGATTGGGCTTAACAAAATCTCTTTTAGCCAATCACTCCTGTGCCATATTCTAAGAATGAATGTGGGATCATATGGGTTAAACCAAAATCAAACCAACTAGGGATTATAGAGGCTAAACTACCTCAACCCTCAACTGTAGTGATTTCACCTAGCTGGTCCATAAGTCACTAACACCAAACTAGATTGGTCTCTTCCCAAGCTGTCCAATTCTCCAGGGACTACTATCTCAACCCAGAGCCTCAAGGGAACCCAAGTTATTCCAGGGCTCCATAGATTCTATCCCAACCCACATCCATTAGGGAACCTGAGAACTAATCAAGAATCCAAATAGAGAACCCACTACACCATGGCTATCTAGGAAATGACCAGGTAAGGTTGAAAATAGTGTCAATCTAGGAAAATATCCATGCCAATGACAATCAATAATGTAAGAACCACATACATGTACCAGACATTCAATTCTCAGCAAGGAAATCACACATGCAACCAGTTACCTACAATGTACCCCTGTTGTATGTGTTGATCTAACCTTATTTTCTGCTGCCCACAAATTCCTTTGCTTGCTTCTTGCTTTTTCTTTGCTTCCTTTTCTTGTCCCTTGCTTGCTATCTCTCTCCTCTTGAAGCTCTCTCCTAAATTGATCCAAAAGGTAAAAGTAAAAAAAGCTGTGAATTGTTTCTCTGATATCTTTTTATCCTTGATGTCTGATCTCTTCCTTTGCTTTTTTCCTTTTCTTTCCTTTTCCTTCCTTTTCTCTCTAATTTCCCTTGCATACATATTTGTGTCTCTTCATCTTCATTTTCACCTTTTTTCCTTTATTTCTTTTATTAAATGCCATTTATTTCCTGTTTTCCTCTCCCAATTTCCATAGCTATTAATAAACCACAAGTGATGCCCACTATAATGTTTTCCCACCATTAAGCTTGGAATACATGTCCCATGACCTTGGTTTTATTTTATTTACATAGAAAATCAACCATGGGCTATTACAAACTCCTCCCCTTAGGGGAATACAATCCTCAATGTTCTATGACACTTATGACCAACAAAACGCACTGCTTATGGAGCTTTATAAACACAACTCGATGCAGTATTTACAATATACCAAATTGCTGAAAACATGACCACCCTACTACTTATTGGAGATTTATAACACATCTCATTGTAGTATTTACAATAGACACACACACATACACAAATAAGGAAGGAAGGATACAACACCATCATTTGATGAACCATCTCCCATATACCTTCATCGGGCCCAAAGTGCTTCCACTACACTTTAACTTGCTCTATTGCTCAATTACGAAGCATGAGATCTTTTCGCTACAAAATGCATTGTGGATCTAGTTGAAACTTTCCCTCTGGCTCCACCTACAATATATACCAATCAATCACATGATAAACATCTTGGACATATCTCTTAAGCAATGAAACATGGAAAACATCATGGATTTTCACTGTTAACAGTAGTGCAAGTCTATAGACCATTAGTCAAATCCTCTCAAGTATTTCAAAAGGCTTGCAATACCGAGGTTCCAACTTGGCACATGATCCAATCTTCAAGGAGCTCCTCTTAGGCTTGATGTTCAAGTACACATGCTCTCCAAGTTGAAGTTCCCTTAATGCTCTATGTTGACCTGCATAACTCTTCTGCTTGTCCCACACTACCTTTAAATTCCTTTTAATAACCTTCATTTCCTACTCTATCTCAACGAACATATCAGGTCCAATTAACACCATGTTCATTGGATCACTCCAACTGATAGGAGTATTACAACTCCACCTATAGAGAGGCTCAAATGGACTCATCTTCAATAATTCTTGATACGCATTATTATATGCAAACTATAACAATCGAAGATACTCCTCCCACTTCCTTTGTTGATGCATGAAATACGTCCTCAACATATCCTCAAGAATCCTATTAACTCTCTCTATCTATCCATTTATATGTAGATGGTAAGTTGTAATGAAGGCTAACTCTATCCCCAAGCCTACAAACAACTCCTTCCGAAACCTGGAAGTGAAATTGGCATCTATATTTGACACAATATTCTTGGGAACTCCATGAAACCTCACTATCTCCTTGATGAAGATTTGAGCTACTTCACTAGCTGAATTAGTATACTTCACTGTAATGAAGCGTGCTACCTTGCTGAACCTATCAACCACAACCATTATGGAATCATTGTTTTTCAATGTCCTCAGAAATCCTATAATGAAGTCCATGGAAATCACCTCCCATTTCCATTCTGGAATTAGAATAGGCCGCAAAAAACTAGTTGTATGCTTACATTCTGGTTTTATCTTCTAATAGTCCAAACACCTTGCAACAAACTCAAACACCTCTTTCTTTAGATTCAACCAATAATAGGAATTATTAACAACTGTCAAAGTCTTCTGGTATCCTAGAAGGTCTTAATATGGCTTGACATGAAAGTCCCTCAAGATAAGATTCTTCAACTCATTGTTATCTAGCACATAAATCTTGTTCCCAAATCTCACCATGCCATCTGCCATGAGGTGATACTCCTCATCCTTATCACCTTGTTGCTACAATATTTTCTTGAGTTATTGGTGCTTCTCATCAAGTTGCCTTGCATGCAAGATCCGCTCCTGCAAATATGTCCCATAATAAATTATAACTGGAATATGATTCATCTGCACTCTCCTATTGAGTGCATCCACAACCCTATCCTCCTTGCCTTTAATCTACCTAATCTAAAACTCAAACTCAGTGACAGTAGCCAACAATCTAGCTTTCCTTGCATTCAGATTGGTTTGGTTAAACAAGTATCTGTTTCGACTGTGATAACTCATAAAGACAAACCTTCTACTAAGGAGATAATGCCTCCACATCTTCAATGCATGAATGATAGCTACCAACTCAAGATCACGAGTCACATAGTTTGGCTCATGCCCATTCAACTTCCTTGATTCATAGAAAACTACCTGACCCTCCTGCAACAATGCTTCGGTAAGTCCTTCATTACAAGCATTTGCACAAACAACAAACTCCTTATCAGGATCTGCAATCTTCAAAGCTGAAGCATTTGTAAGCATATGCTTCAATTGATCAAAGCTAACTGCACACTCATCAGTCCATCCAAATTTATTTCCCTGCCCTTGCAAAGATGTGATAGGATAGCCAATATTCAAGAAGTTCTTGATGAACATATTGTAATAACCTAGTAATCCCATGAATGAGTTGACCTCATCGATATTCCTTGGAGCTGACCAATCCATGATAGTTTTAATATTTTCTAGATCCACTATTATCCCTTCCTTGGAAACAACATGTCCTAAGTAATGAATCTAATACTAAAAGAAACTACACTTTCTAAGCTTGGAATATAATCGATGCTCTCTCAACAATCTCAATAGTGTTGTCAGGTGCTCTGCATTCTCCTCTTCATTCTTTGAATATACCAACATATAATCAACAAATACTATCCCAAACTTGTTTAGGTAAGGACGCAACCAGGGAAAATTTTCGGGGCTAATATTCACAGGTGGGTTAATTTTCCATGCTTTTTCCAAAAAAATATTCGCTAATTTCCATTTTTTTTACAAATTATTCGGTCAAATTTTATGGTATAAAATTATTTTACTCTAAAAATCGCCAAGATTTTATATACATACTATATACAATTATTGTAGGTTTGAATATTTTTACAAAAATATCACCAAACATTTTAGAGATTGCATATTATGGACTTGTGAGATTCGCCAAAGCTTTATAAAATTTAAGAAAAATTTTCATCCTTAAAATTTTCCCTGGACACAACATACTGATCATCAAACATATGAAGGTGGTTGGAGCATTGGTAAGACCAAAAGGAACCACCACACACTCATACTGTCCATACCTCGTGTGAATTGTAGTCTTGTAGATGTTTTATTATTTGATGCACACTTGATGATATCCTTATCATAGATCAATCTTTGAAAATATTGTTGCTCCTTTCAGCGGATCAAACAAGTCAATAATACTCAATAATGGATACTTGTTCTTGATAGTCACCTTATTCAACTACCTATAATCAATGCACAATCTGAGAATTCCATCCCTTTTCCTTACAAACAACACTTGTGCACCCCAATGCGACACACTTGGCCTTATGTGTCCCTTATCAAGCATTTCTTTAAGCTGCAACTTCAGTTCTACCAAATCAGGTGTGCTCATCCTGTAAGGTGCCTTAGATGTCGGTGCTACTCTTGGAATCAACTCAATAAATAAGTCCACTTCCCTATGAGGCGGTAAATTTGGAATCTGTGCAAGAAATAGATCCTAAAACTGCTGTAAGAAGAGATACTTATTCAAGACTTCCTCAGCCTAACATCCTTCCCTTTATCGCTAGAAATATGCACTATAAACAATAAACATCATTTCCTACGTCTACGCTTTGCTTGTATAGATGTGACCATTCTCACTGATGTAGGATTCTTCGTTCCTTGCAAGAATCTCTTTCCCCATCATTGTCGAGGCACTCAATAGCATTGTCATAGTAGTCCACCTTAATTATGTGAATAAATAGCTAGTCCATGCCCAAAAGGATACTATATGAACTTAGAGGAGGCGCATTTAGATGTGTTGTTGTAGGCATACCATTGAGCTCAAATATACACGATCTTGCCCAATGATGAACTCTTCTCTTGGCACGATGCTCTCTTGGTCCCTGTAGCTAACTGCACCAACAATGATTCTACATGAAATTCCTTATTCAAGAAACAATTATCCACCAGGCTAGGATTGTTATAGCTATAATTCGATCAAGGGTCAATCAAAATGGAAACAACTTGATCAAAAATCTTACCTTCCATCTCGATAATGGATACTTGATGATATGGCTGCCTGCTATCCACTGCTGCATAAATCCGAGGAATTCTCTGACCAACATCTCCAACTGTTTGTGCCTCCTGAGAATTATAAATATAAGTCTCTCTACCCTCGTGTGATGGAAAATCCCTCCTGTGATGCTCTCCACCATGAGTCCAACACCTCAAAGGCTTTCTTCCATCACCCTTATTCTGCTCCTTAGGCTGAGACCCATGTCCTTTCATAATTGCATTAAACTTATTGTAAGGTGCCACATTTTCCTAGTCACCTGCATCCTAAGGTATTCCTTGCTTCGTAGGCCATTTTCCTTTATTATTCTCATTATCTTTCCAGTCACACTTGAATTGAGGCTTGCACTTTGGTTATTCATAACAATGCTTCAGTTTCTCGATGGCTTCCTCCAATGGCCGATGCTCATCAAAATTAATCCAATCTCTGAATGCTACTGGAAACCCATTGATGAACCTTTGAATCTTTGCTTTCTCGTCCTTGAGTTAAGGCCCATACCTCAATAGCTCCAGTAATATGCTCATGTACTCATCATCTGTCATGGAATCCATTCTCAACTCATAGAATTCCTTGGCCCTTTCATCATAGTATCTTGCAAATAGGTACTTCTTCTTGAAGAGTCTCTCAAAATCATCCCAAATCAAATCCTCTTCTATAATGCCTCTAACATGCTTTACATCCTCCCACCAAATGTCTTCCCTTCCATTGAGACTGAAGGTAGTTATCTTGGCTTTCATGTTCTCAAAATAATCATGCAATCTGAAAAAATTCTTCATCCAAAGCAGGCATTCTTATGCATCTTCTGATTTCTTCATCTCTTCATCAAAAGTTGGAGTCTTATATTTATTGAACTATTTTGGAAAATACTGCTTCTCACTCCTCCTATAAGGGTGCTGGTGGTGATGGTGATGATGTCTCTCAGAACCAGAGCTAGAGTAAAATCCATAAGTGATGCCCCTCCTCTCAAGTGTATCCAAACATCTACTAACTCTAATTTTGTCATCTTTATCCATCCTATATCTTCTTTGAGACGTTCTACCATATTCCCCATTAGTCTTCTCCTCCTGCCTATCTCCATGACTGTTCCCCAATTGTCCCTCATTATGTAAATCTTAAAGGCTTTGAAGAATCAGTGCACTAACTTCCACTTGATTTTATTGAGCCCTTGCAAGTCTTTCTTATGCCTTAATCAACCTTTTAGTATCTGCTTCGCAACTTCTAATATATTCCCTTAGACTCCTCAGTGTATATTCTAGATCAAAAGAACACTCTTCTCCTTACTACTCAACTGACTTTTCCCTATCGACTGTATTCACATTAAGCCTGTACGGGGAGCCATGAGAACTGTAATCCACCATTCTTCTCTTCATATCTTGACCTTCTATTTCTTAAAATGTGCCATTGTTAGTTAAGTAAAAACATAATCAAAATGATACCTTAAGGTATTTCAGGGGAGACTATTACATCTGCACAGACCAATCCAAATTAGCACAATACAATATCACAGGCATACCAGTTCATACATGGATATCATAACCATAACCAAAACAATGGATGTATAGTAAACACATAGACATCTGACATGCATGCATAAAAATCATATTTACCTTGAGGTCGAGTGTTGCAACCTTGCTTTGATACCACTCTGTAACACCCCACCCCAAATTTATCCACTTTTACAAGCTTAGAGGGTAAAAATGAGCTGAGAGTTACTATGCATGACCCAACCTCCAAAATTCAATTATGGAAATGGGGTCCATTACCAACTTACTAAAACCATCTAGAGACAAATTATCACTCTAACATCACTCTAACATGACCCAACACTAATTCCTTTCAGTTTTGTTTCCTTAAATTTAACAAAATTTCCTATTTTTGACAGTTTTTCGGGTCCTAAACTTCCAAGGCCATTTTGTGGGACTAAACAACATTTTCAGGGAAAACATAGACCTTGTAAAAGTGCTATAATGTGTTCCACAAATTCTATTTTTACCTTCTCATGGATATCTTCTAAATGAGGTATTATGATAGTCAAACAAAGATCATATACCAAAGTTAGGACCCCGCGAAGTTGGCAATCCAAATTATTCATTTATACAAAAACTTTGTGAATATGGTGTCTGTAAGTCATGAATGCATAGTTTTTTCAAGTTTTCATTAGTTCATCAAATATTCATTAAGAAGGCTTCCTTCCTTCTCAAGCTAGCTGCATCAAATACTAGTTAGACCATGTATTAATATAGTCATTCAATAACTTATCAAACCATGAACAAGATCCATAGTAAGAGCATATCATATAACCATTAATATGACCAACATATAACCAAAATAATACCCATGACAACTAGCCATAAGATCAACATAATAACCAATATATGTGCTCATTGACCACAATAACAAAATGACTCATATTAATCATATGCAAAGCCAACCAAGTCAGGGACTTCCACGTACCACCGAACCATATATTGGGTTGTAGCAAATCTCTCTTTCATCCTGTTATCACTCAGGTTGTTCCCTTTGACTCCCAAGGGAATACGGCCGAGGTAACCACAAACCAGTCTTTGGACTGCAGGTCCTAGCCTACCAACAGTCAGAGAGGGCTCTCTCTTCAGGATTTTAACTTTGTTTAAGGGGTGATCTTAGGCTAGATACAAGGCACATGGTTTTGATTTGATTTTGATTGATGGGGTGGTTGATCTTATTCAAACTGAGTTGACATGCAAAGAGTAAGAAGTTCAAACCATTGGGCATGGAGTCATGTCTATGAACTGATGTGTGTTTTTTCTCTGGTAGAAGAGGGGAATATGGAGCAGGATAGCCACACATGGAACAATGATTTTATGCTGGAACAAGAGTGAAATGGAAGTTAGGGAACGAGAGGCAATTAAGGATCTCTCATCCAGCCAAAGAGGGAAAGTGGATGAGTGATATCTGGGAGCAGTGAAGAATTCCCAGACAACATTCATATGTGAAAGGAACAACTTAAACAGGCGCAATTAAGAATGCATATTCATCACTGTTTCAGAGGAAAACATGGAAAGCTGCAAGAATTGAGCACAGAGGGCATGAAAACCAATTCCGGTCTATTCTTTTTTCCTGCAACTTAGATTATGATATATATTTGATACAACTATGTATAAACTAATAAACAAAGGGAGGGACAACTTATTGAACCATGAGCAAGCACGAGAATTCCATATCAATCTCTTCAGCCATTGAAAGCACAACTATCCAGTTCAGATGCAAGTATTCCAGTAATCTTTGATTACAGAAGTTCTTGAATATTTAAAATGCAGCTCTCAAAATGAGAGATCAACCAAACAACCCACCAACCCTTATTACATTGTTTAGGTTTGTATTTATAGGCAAAATATCTACAAAAAATATCTGCTAGAAGATCTTTTTCAGGAAGTAAATGCAGTTAACCTAACTTATCTTATAAGTAATGAAAATATCTATCTAATGCTGCGCTGGGGGAAGTTGTTTCAAAATGTGGCTATCTGTCGTCCTCTGGCAGCTCTGCTTGTCCAATCTGCAATTGCTGTGCCTTTCACTTCTCACCTGCACCTCTTAGGCGGTTCTGCTGCTCTTAGGTGACTATGATTCCCATTTAATTTGTTATGATTCGGTTTTAATGGCATGTGACTCTAACCTAATATGCATTGACTTGGTTTGGATGGTCTTTAATGCTTTTCTGGCTCTGATATGGTCGATCTGATACTCTATGCCGCTTCACTGATACTCTCTGATTGAATTAGGGCTTCTTCCTCTCTCTGATGTGGTAAAAACTGTTATATCGCCCCTTTTCTGCCCTTTCGTGGCAAAAATAGTCACTGAGAAAAAAGATTCCCCAATTTGGCCTATTTCCCGTAGCGTTAGCGCTAATCGCGCATCGAAAACTGCCTCAGAATTTGATTCCAGGCTTTTGAAGCATCAATTTCACTCTTGCGCGTTTTTCCTTTCGGCGAATGACGTCAGCAGTGGGACCCAGTACGGATGATGACGTCAACAGGGTGACGTGGCAGGGTGATGCAGCACAGTGGCCGGTGAGGTGGCGACATCGTCATGCGGCGAAGTGGTAATAGGGGAGGGCGGTAAGCGGTTTGCGTTGGAATGCTTTTGGTACGGGGCGGTATCTGTCAGGGGCGGCCCGACGCAATGAAAAGCCGCCAAGTGTCCCGGTGTACGACAATGAAACTTTCGACCATCAGGCACTATTGTGCCATCAAGTAAGGGCGCCCGATATGCATGAGGGACGTCGGATCTGGGAGAGACGATCCGACGATGGACGGGAGGGGTAAGATGATCGGAGTTTAATAAAAATGTGCGCGCGATAAATGTTAATTATTCGCGGCGGTGGTGGGTTTTAGACTTTAGGTTTTGAGGGTTAAATGTGCGCTCAAGGTCATGGTTATTCATTGACCGAATATCAATGAAATCCAAAGGTTATGCATGCACGAGGCGGGGTGTGGCATGGTTATTTATTTAACCAGAGGTTTGAAATAAATCCGAAGGGAAACGAAGGTGGAAGGGTTAATACCAAGGCCCCAGATAGACCTAGTATCTCCCTGACTTTGTTTATTAGGCTATAGTTGCCAGGGGGTGGGATATTAAATATTTTTGGGTTTTTTATATAGTTTTCACATAGTAGGGGATAGAGGAAAGACTTGGGGAGCTAAATAATAATGTCAGGAGTTAGTATGACTTGGTGGAGTGAAAATGTAAGGGGAATGATGGATTTGTGCAAAGATTGTTTTTACACAAGAAATGTGGATTCTTTTCACTAAGCCAATCTCAGATGTCAACTTGGATTTTAAGCAAAAAGGGAATGAAAGATGGACTCTTGGGTAGATCCCAAGGTCCTTGAGGGGATGTTAGTGAATGAGTTTGGGAATAAGAAGAGAGGGGAGTTAGAAATGCCTTGCCTGATCTGATCAACATGAGAAAGTGCCATCAAACTGTGATCTGGATAGATATAACACTTGGAAATATGAAGTGGCTCACATAGCTTGATTTCTGCAACCACAAAACTACTTACCCAGCCTACTTTACCTAGCATTTTTTCTTCTTTTAGTTTGGGTGCTTTTGAACTAGCAAACCCAATTTTTCCACTTTTTCCTTTATTTACTGTCCTCCTATCTACATCTACACTTATTCCATCCAGGGGCTTAGATTACGCTGTTGAGAACCCTTGCTTCTCTACCTATCTAAGGATCTTCCCAGGTTAAGCTGTTTGGACAGATAATGATTCTCTATATTCTACAACAGAAAATTGAAACCTAGAGAGACCAAGATTAAGCTGTTTGGATCTCCCTTTAACTGAAAATTCTTAAAAAATGGAACAACTCCTCAAAATTTGGAATACAGCAGAGGCATTTAGGCTGGCAAACCCTCATGAACACTTTCTTTGGCCTGAGTATCAAATATGGAACATTGCAGCCTAGAGCATGACATATTTAGCATGTAAAATGTCAATCATGAAAAATGAATACCTGCTATGAGCAGGAGGCTAACACATCTAATCACCCTTGTGCCATATTTCAAGCATGAATGTGGGATCATATAGGTTAAACCAAAATAAAACCAACCAAGGCTTCTAGAGGCCAAACCACCTCAACCCTCAACCCTAGTTATTTCACCTAACTGGTCCAAAAGTCCCTAATAACAAACTAGATTAGTCTCTTCCCAAGATGTCTAGGGCTCTAGGGAGTACTATCTGAAGCCACAACCTCCAAGGAACCCAAGTTGTTACAGGGCTATAGAGAACTACCATCTCAACCCACAACCTAGGGAACCCAAGTTGTTCAAGGTCTCCAAATATTTTATCCCTACCCACAACTACTAGGGAACCTGAGAACTGATCCAAAATCTAGACAGAGAACCACTAAACCATGGCTATCTAGGAAATGGAAATGCAAGGATGAAACTAGTGTCAATCTAGGAAAATATTCATGCTAATGACAACCAATAACCCAAGAACCACATGCATGTACCATGCATTCAATTATCAGCAAGGAAATCACACATGCAACCTGTTATCTTCAATGTAGCCCTATTGTAGTTGTTGATCCAGCCTTCTTTTCTGTTGCCCAGAAATTCCTTTCCTTGCTTGCTTGTTCTTTTATTCCTTTGTCTGTCCCTTGCTTTCTCTTTCTCTCCTCTTGGAGCTCTCTTTTGAAATTGATCCAAATATAAAATTGAGAAAAGTTATGAAAATTTTCTGTGATGCCTTTTTATCATTGATGTCTTGTCTCTTCCTTTCCTTTTTTTCCTTTTCTTCCCCTTTCCTTCATTTCTCTCTAATTTCCTTAGCATGCATATTTGTGTCTCTTCAAGTTCTTTTTTTCCTATTTTCCTTTATTAAATTCTATTTATTGCCTCTTTTCCTTTTCCAATTTCCATAACCATTAATAAACCACAAGTGATGCCCACTATAGTGTTTTCCCACCATTTAGCTTGAATATGTGTCCCATGACTTTGGTTTTATTTCTATTTAGATGGACAATCAACCAGGGGTTGTTACATCCAAGCCCAACTCCAACTAATTTATTTGAGAAATAAAAATCATCTCACCAAGTTCTTTACCGTGCCTACAAAGTTACTAGTGAGCAACTCTAGACACTTTGGCCTATTACTCATCAGTTTGTTAGAGCAATTGGATTACTTCCTATCTCATCCGTTCTCCCTCATAAGAAAACAAAGAAAGAGACAACTAGTTGTGGTGTGTTGAATTCTTAAGTGGAATAATTGGTTATCGCAACTGTTGAAGATTTAACTAACTCTCTTGAAGGAACATATCTTCAAGGGGATCTTCCACCGCCTATTAGGGAAAATATGGAAGGAGGCA
Source organism: Pinus taeda (assembly GCA_000404065.3). Lineage (NCBI taxonomy): Eukaryota > Viridiplantae > Streptophyta > Pinopsida > Pinales > Pinaceae > Pinus > Pinus taeda. The sequence continues at coordinate 49,256 of APFE031121933.1, forward strand.
AGGAGGATTTTCATTTTTACGACAAAGTACAAATGAGAGATCATGAACAACCATATAACAATGAGATTTTGAATGATAGATTAGTCAGAATTAGAGAGTGAGGAGGATGAGGAGAATGAAGACATGGTCGATGACCAATTGGATTGGATGGCCCAAGGGCCTCTTGCTCTTCTGGGTAATCTTCATCACTTGGCAAAGCACTCAGAAAAGCTGATTACAAAATATGATCTTGGTAAGAAAGAAAAGGATGAAGATCACATTGATGACTTATGTTTGCATAAATAGATGCTAGAGGTACATTTTGATGATGTTTCTTGTAGATTATTTCTGTACACTCTAGAAGGTAGAGCATTAATTTGGTTCCATAACCTTGCACAAAAATTTAATGCATAACTGGAGGGAGTTCAAATAGTTATTCTTAGAAAAAAATGTTGGTGATAAAACTCTTGCCATGTTACTCAAAGAACTTGGAAACATTAATATGGGGGATACAGAAAAGGTTAAAGATTTTAATCAAAGTTTTACACATATTTTGAATAAGTTCCCTGCATATATGCAACCTCATGATTCAATTACTAAATATTATTATATCGCTGCCTTGCAGAAGCGATATAATAATATTTATATATTTGACCCCAAAAGAAACGTTGGCTCTTAATTTTGTAGAAGCAATTGTGGTTGAAAAGGATTTAAGGTCTATTGGGGTCATTCTTGATCAAGAAGACTAAAAAGAGTCCAAAGACACTAGCAAAAAGGTCCCAAGCCTCGTCTACTAAAATTAAAGGGAAAGATAATTTTAACATGGACAACTTGTCTATATCCTTGAAGTTTTTAACTAATGAAGTATTTGAACTTAAAATGAATTCAAGTGAGTCTTCTACTAATAACAAGTCTTTTAAGTCATTTTTTTAAGAAGAACATCGATCAACCTGCTAAGTCACACAAAGTTCTAATATTGTATTCAACGTTGAGAACTTGGGCATGGACAACTACTGTACTTTACATCAAGAAGCACATTCAGAGAAAACATGCCCTCAATGGAAACACAACATGAATTTTGTGGTTTCCAATGTCATAGAAAAAATGTTAGGAGAAGAGAATTTAGAGCAGACTAAAGAGACTGATGAACCAACCTCGACAGAGGAAAACACAAGTGTTGGTGATTCAATTTTCACATCTGATTTTATCTTGAATAATGATCTAAAAGGTCCTAGTGAGTCGTTAGTGAGTGAATTTCCTCCTCAACAACCCACTAAGCAATACAATTTGAGGAGAAAAGGACCAACGCTTGAGCAAGATGTGAGGAAACAATTATTGATGAAGATTCTACGACCTAGTAATCTATCTCGGAGCACTTTGAACAAATTTGGAAGTGCATAGCTTCAAAATAATGCTTTCAAAAATAATAAGAACAAGTATGCCACTCTTGAGGTATCAAAAAAAGTCACATCACCTACCACTTTAGCACACCCTGTCCAAGATGAAGAGGTAGATTATAATATCCTTGAATACATGAAGAAATCTCATGCTAATATTTCTATGTTTGAGCTAGCAAAGCTAGCAAGGCAACATGAGTTGATCATCCAAGCATTTGCATCTCAACCTCCGTCAGGTAGAACAACTAATGCTTCTCAAGCTTCGTCAAGTCAGTTTCTTAATATTCTTAAAATGATGGTTAATGCAATTAATGTAAATTCTAGATCCAATTGCCCCAATTTTCTTTAACTTTTGATATTTTTAATTATAATGTCCATAATTTCCTTGTTGATTATGGTGCGTATGCAAATGTTTCCTTTATCTGTTGCAAAGAAAATCAATGTGAAATGGGAAAGGTTGATGCCAAAATCACACAATTAGATAGATCTCTAGTGTAGGAAATTGGTGAGCTTAACAATGTTATAATTCATTTATCATTGATCGTAGACTTCACCAATGTATTGATGTTGTCATCATGGACATTCCATAAGCTTATGGATTAATTTTAAGTAGAGATTGGTCTAGAAAGTTGCAAGGATACTTTTCTATTGAATGATCACATTTGTGGCTTCCTTATGAGGGGAAGAATAGTCAAATCTGAGTCAAGAGTGAAGGTTTCATGAAGCATACCATCACGACACTTGAACCCCCAAATGAGCCTATTAGATATGCACAAGTAATTTTCTGGAATTGTTTTTTAGAACTTGATCATGGATGTTATCTTGCACATCTATCCCCTTTACCACCATATACACAATTGGAACTCCTTCCTTGCAATCCAATTGGTGCTAATGATTTATGTAACATAGATGTAAATAGTACTAGTGTAGGAACTAACCCTGTTACTACTAACATTTGGACTTTATATTTTAATGGTTTGAAAACACAGGAGGGTTCTAGAGCTGGTTGTATTTTGATTGACCCACAAAAGAACAAGTATCTTATATCATGTTGATTGGACTTCGAGTGCATGAACAACATTGCTGAATACAAGACACTCATTATGGGATTAAAGAAATCCATAAAACTTAAAGTGGAAGTGCTAAAGGTAAAGGTGACTCAAATATTGTCACACATCAGGTACAAAATACTATTAATTTTGTGTCACCTCAACTTAAAAACTACCAGTAAGAGGAATGCACGGTTTTTTCTTTCTTTTAATCTTTTGATATCAACTTTCATCCTAGGATTCATAATGCACTCGTAAACACATTAGCTAACATTGCTGCTAGTTTGTCACCACTTAGAGATAGTTTTTCCATTGAGATAATTTATAAGTCATTTGTACCTAATAATGTCACTAATTTTCCATGTTTTCAATGATGACCAACATATATTGGATTTTACGGTAAATGCTGATGTGTTTAAAGATGCGGCAATGGATGAAGATGGGCATGAAAGGGCTCTGCAGGAATCAACTCAAGCACATAAAGGGAACCCCATACCTAAGGGTGTGGTATGTTTAGGGAAGCTTTATGAATTTCAAAATAGCTTTGAGGGGCCAACCAATGCTAAAACCCATAGTCCTACACTGTGACATGAACAAGTTAATTTGGGTACCAAAGAAGATCCAAAATATGTGAATCTCGGTACGTGTTGTTCTCCCCAAGAGAAACAATATTTTGTCCATATTTTCAAATAGTACTGAGATGTGCTTGTGTGGACATATGATGATTTGAAAACCTATGATACACATATTATCTAGCATGTGATACCTATTAAGAAGGGGGTAAATCCATTTCAACAAAATTTAATAAAAGTTCATCCTACGCTTGAACCCATTATTCAAAAAAGAACTAAGGAAATCGTTGGATGCTTATATCATATTTAAAGTTCACATTCTACCTAAGTCTCTAATTTTCTTCCTATTAGAAAGAATTCTAGAGAGATACATTTATGTGTTGATTTCCATGAACTAAACTGTGCTTCAGATAAAGATAATTATCCTATGCCATCTATGGAGCATATACTCCAGACAATATCTAGTTCAAAGATGTTCTCGCTATTAGATGATTTTTCTAGATACAACCAAGTTCTAGTAGCAGAACTTGACAGGTTAAAAACTACATTCAAGAATAAATGGGGTATGTTTGCATTTCAGTGGATGCCATTTGGACTCATAAATGTTGGTGCTACTTTTTAACAGGCTATGGACATCACATTATGTGGTTTGATAGGACAAAGTGTGGTCATGTGCTTGGATGATGTTACAATATTTTTGAAGAAAATATCTGAACACTTTCATCATATAAGGAAAATCTTGAGTGGTGTAAAAAATATGATATATCTTTAAATCCTAAGAAGATCATCTTGGAAGTGTATGAGGGCAACCTATTGGGACACATTATAGCTAAGATTGAAATTAAATGGGACCTAGAGTGGGTCAATCGCTCGGATTCCCTTTCTTGTGAATAAGAAAGCCATACAATCCTTCTTGGGGAAAGTCAACTTCCTCTAGAAGTTCATCTCAAATTTTGTACATATTTTTAAGTCATTGGAATATATGATCAAGAAGGATGCAATTTATAAGTCGAACCAAAGGGAGAAAGATGCCTTCGCTCAGATTAAATAAGGCATTACTAATGCCCCAACGTTAAATAGTCCAAATTTTAACAAATATTTCTTATTGTATAAGTTTGCTTCTAACACATCTATTGCATTCGTTATTAGTTGGAAGGATAATCAAGGAAATGAGTAGCCCATATAATTCATGAGTGTTGGCTTACATGGATCTGAATTGAATTATCCTGCCATTGATAAGCAAGCCTATGCAATATACAAGGTGGTGAAGCACTTTAGGTCTTACCTCTTGAAAACACATATTATCATTTTTGTCTCTCACCCCACAGTTAGATCCCTCTTTGTGCAACAAGAGTTGGGTGAGAGGAGGGAAAACTCAATGACAAACCTTGAATAATATGACTTAGAATTCAAGCTAGTTTGTACAATAAAATGCCATGGTCTCTGTTGGCCTGCAGTAGAAGTAGTAAATTCGCTAAAAGAGGATTATTTTTTATGGGAACAAGAAATTGAAATGTATAAGATTGAGCAAGCTACCCATACAAACACAACCATGTGTTGGTACAATGATGTATGTCAATATTTAGAGCAAGGCACCTTGCCCTCGCACCTATCAACGAAACATAAGAGGGTATTCGAATTAAATCTTTATCATATTAGCTCATACATGGTGTGATTTTCCAGAAGCACCACAATAATGTTCTACTCAGATGCTTGGAAGCACAAGATTCATAAAGGGTATTGAGAGGCCTTCATGATGGGCTAGTAGGTGAGCACTACATAGGTGACACTATTGCTCATAAAGTCATGTGGTTTGGTTATTATTGAACCACATTATTTAAGGATGCACACACTTACGCTCGTAAGTGCCTTCTATGTCAAAGAAGTGTTGATCGAGGTAAGAAGTCAATTGCCCCATTGCAGCCCATTTCCATTGAAGAGCCTTTTCAACAATGGAGATTGGATGTTATTGGCGAATTTTTCCACATTCATCAAAGCAACACCATTATATCTTAACTGCCACATACTAATTTACTCAGTGGGTTGAAGCAGTTCCATAGAAACAAGTGAATGAGCAAGAATTAATCCACTTCCTCAAGCATAATATTATTACCAGGCTTGGCATTCCCACATCACTTGTTATCGATAATGAAAATTACTTTTCATTGTTAAACTTTATAATTTTGTATTAAATGAAGGTATTATTTTAAAGCAGTCGTCTAATTACTACCCCTAGGGAAATGGTTTAGTTGAGTCCATTAATAAGAATTTAATTCACACCATTAAGAAAACCATTTACTCTGAGAAAAGGAATTGGCATAATGCATTGGTGAATTCTTTGTGGGTTGAGCGTGTCACACCAAAACCCTCTTCAAAGACCTCTCATTACTTCCTTATGTAAGGAAAATAAGCTAACCTTCTTCCAAACATATACCTCCCAACCTTACAAATTTCTCAAGAATCCTGAGTTAAACCATGTCTTGTTGTTCAAATTAGGATAGACACCCTTCTTAACTTAGAGGAAGAAAGGAGGAAAGCAAAATAAAAGTTTGTTATGCATCAAAATCATATCAAGTGCTGGTTTGACAAGAAATATATAGGGAACAAGGAATTAGTGTGGGAGACCTAATATTGAAATGGGATAAGGCCCATGAAGATAAAAGAAAACACACCAAATTTCAATCCTCGTGGATCAGGCCAATTGTTGTTCACAACAAGCTTGGCCAACATACATATCATCTCCAATCCTTAGATGGGAAGATGGAATCTCTTCCTATCAATGGCCAAGATCTTAAGCATTATTTTCAATAGAAGCCTACGGATGTGTTTCTACCTATGCACGTATTCATTTCCTTGTCCATTCCTTCAATTTTGTTTCAATCATGTCATGTCTTGCCCTTTCTTTATTCGTTTTATTTTGGCTAGTCTATTTAAATAAGGTCTTGTGTGAAAGTCTTTTGTTTGGTTCTAAGCAATGTGGTGAAAGTTTTAAAGGGCTTTGTGGCACCCAACAACACTTGGTTAACTTTAGTCCCTCTTCTTTGACTTGGGTCTGATATCTTTAAACCAATGATGTTTGAATGGAAAATATGATCCTTTCGAATGGAAATATTTAAGTAGAACCACAATGCCCATATCTATTTTAGGATCTTCATTACATAACTCGGTATTGTAATTGAATGGTTTTGCCTACCGATCCAATTGAGTAGAGAAGTGAAAGGAGAAAACTAAAGGTGAGCATACTAATTTAAGAGGTATATAACAATCTCTGAAGGAATAAACTCTCTTGCTCTCAATAAGTAGGGATCCCTCTTCCAACCTAGTGATATAAACGCTGATAAAATGCCAATAAGCATATTGAAAATAAAATAAGGGGTGAAAGAAGAGAAAGTATTCCTACGTAGAGAGGTGAAGAAAGCAACTTCATTGGGGTAACGAACATGCTCACTGACTGTGAAATAATGCCTGTGTTTCCTGAAAGTGATCCAAGCTTATACAGGAATGCAACAAAATATAGATATACACATAAACACAGAGATGCATTATAAATAAAACTTCATTTCATTAATATCAAAGAATTGAAATATGCTTACATATAGAAATGGAAATACATTAGCTCAGGTGATGGTAGCTTATCTCTGAGAAGAGACGTGGAGGCTACATGCCTATCAAATGTGTCGTAGTGAGGATCAAAAGCCTATTTATTGTTGAGAAATGATCGAAAACACTAAACATCCAAAAAACTAACCCTAGGAGATGAAGTGCCAAAACGGTGGGCCCTGTTAGTGTTTGAGATTTCACCTAGGCTGAGATAGACAAACCTCAAAGCTACATCAAACCATTTCACCTCGTAGCTAGCCCTACGAGGTATGAGAAGGCTCTCTCGGGTCCAACTCGGTGGATTTTTCAATATGATGAGATTGACCAATTAGGAACAAGGATTTTAGGCTAGTAAATTGATAAGGGGGTTTGATTTGAAGTTTTTGGGTTTTTTGGTGGAATTTGGACGGAGTGCAATTCAGGGTGCGGGGATTGAGCTCAGTTTTTGCAGATGGGTCTTTGGGGCAAGGTAGGAGTTTATGCTGATGCCTTTAGCTGAAAGAGATGATCAAGGAGGAAAGAAGAGAAGCTAAAGAGGGCAAATAATGAATTCGAATCCTCTCTAGACAGTGGAAAACATAAATTTTAAACAAAATTGAAAGCTGAGCATGGCATGCATGAATTCAAACTTTATCACTTCTTTTGTTT
>APFE031121933.1:88155-125955 GCA_000404065.3 Pinus taeda
CTCGATCTTCTGCTGATTCAAAAACAAAAAACATAATATCCTCTGCCTACAATGTGGCTTCGTATTCCTTCAGAGATAAGGGGCCTCAAGTTTCATTGGACCCATCCCTCAATAGCTTTCTGAGAGGGCCATATACTTGTGAATTGTCCTATGAGCCCTCGGTCAGCAAGATTTAGCGCAATACGGCATGGGTGTTCTGCAGGAAGCTCTACCGAAGGGATGGATTCGGTTTTCTTAAAAAATTTCTGCAAGTTCGTGCTTGCTTTCCTCTTGCCACAAGAGGCTACCAATCTCTTGAAGGCAACAATCTCGGGAGGGGGGGAAGAGGGATCCCCTCCGACGTCCATCCTTATTGGACTCAAATTTTTTATAAAGAGGCTCCTTGCCCAGAACTGTCTTGATCGACTGGTTGGTCTCAGCAGCGGGAGGCTATCGAGATAGCTCTGCAGGAGCGACGGTGGCTAGGGGTGTGCTCTAGAGTCGAACCATAGGCGAAGTGATCTCATGTGCCAAATTATTTGTTGTTTTAATTATAGTATGGGAGTGAGATTTTCGTGGAGGTCGATATGATCCTCTTTGATCAATCAATTCCCTCTATATTATAAAGAATAGATCTGCGCAACGTGAGGTAGGAGAGGATGTAGAGAGGAATTACATCATTACGATGAGATGATTCATTTGTAAAAGATTTTAATTTATGCATGTAAAGCTGATGGTTGATTTTCTGCAATAAATATTTAATTTTTGTTCAGTTTTGCATATTGTTATGATCTGATTTAGTCTCTAGGCATGTTTCTAGGTTGGGAAGGGCCCCTTGACTCAGGTAGCGTCCTGATTTTTATTTGTAGAGTAGAGTAATATTCATAATATTTAGTTTTTTTACTTGCAGATTTTGTTTAATGTTTTATTTCAGTTTTTAGTTTTGCGAAGTTCACTTCTCTATTTTCAAGTTTGTTAATAGAACATGTTATGATTAAATTTAAATTTATTTTTCATAGTCGTAAGAGTTAAACGAACTTAAATTTGGTTTCTTAATATGTTTTCATACACACAATTCTAATCTACATAATTTATGTACTTAATTCAGTACTAATATTTAGAATTTCAATTTCCAGACTTTCTTTACTTAATTCGGTACTAAGTTCTGTACTAGAGCATGGTATTAAAAAATATGTAATATGTAATTTATGATTCTTTAATTGATTGGAGATTTGTAGCTACTTGGTAAAATATTCCTACAAAGAATAAGAATGTAGAATATATCATTATGAATCTAACATTGCATAGCATTTATTTTTGATATTTTATTAATGCATTTCTTGTAGTTTATTGCCCTGTTTTCTTTATTGCTTCGCACACTTTTGCTTATAGTTTCCGGCATTTACTTTTCTGCAATTTACTTTTCTACAATAGGTTTAATGAATTTTTGTAGGCAATACCATAAGATTAGAACCATTGAAGTCTAAAGATCTAATAAGATACATAAATAAAACCACATGAAATTGTTTGTTGGTAATGAAAGGTTGTGGTTTAGAACCCGATAAGCATTAGAGTTCCACAATCCAGTGACAAGTGATAATCCTTCAATGATTAATTGTTTTTAGTGTTAGTCGTTAGCATAAGCAAGAATAGGCTCTAATCCTGCATTTTTTGTGTTTGCATCTCTAAGTCTTATGATTCTGGATTTGATAAATTAAATGTTGGAATCAGAATATATATAATCCCACCAACATTTTTGGCACCGTTGCTGGGGGTGGGGGTGCTAAATGTATTAGAGCATAATTTTTTTTGCATGGTTTTATTTACAGGGACAACTTGGGGGCAAAGATAAAATAGTAAGACGAGAGGTAAGAACTTGCCCATCCACTTTGGTGGGGTTGCTCCAAAGCTTTTTTGCTTCCTTATTTTTCTTTGCAAGTGTGTTTTCCTTTAGATTGATTCATGGAAAGAAGAAAAGTCTAACTTGTGTGAACATATAACTTGGTGACAATAGGGTATTAGTAGCATGGTGGTGCTTCAAGTGCATGATTGATTTTCTTGTACCTATTTAAAGTGTGTTTCGTTTATATTTCTTTAGGATTTTTAAAAGTTTCTGGTATTTTAAGAAATCCATACTCTAATCCATGTGCAGGACAGGGATTAGCTACTGATAAAGCAATACTCAAGGATGATAAAGATTTAGGAGAACTCTCTCAAATCTTAGCAACAACTGGGATCTCTGCTTCTCAGGAAGAACAAATCTTGACAGCAGTCAAGAACTTATCTGTCTCTCTCGAAGTAATAGAAGAACAACAAATCCATGAACCACATCCACAGGAAGATCTTCACCCTTGTAATTTTGTAGATGAAACTAAAGAATCATGGACCACATCTAATGGAAATCACCATTGGAACTTGAGATTGAAGAATTTCTGACATGCCTATCCGTGGATCCTCTATGAACAAAGAGGATATTCATATCATAATAGAAGATCTACATGGCATGGTAAAGGAGGATATGATAAATGAGTCAAATAAAGAGGTAAACCAAGAGTATTTTGATTTTGTTGGAAGTTGGTTTCAGGCAACTATAAGGCCATATCACTCCTTCATTCTTCCTTACTTCTTGACATTATCATTAAAACAACTGGTTCTTCATACTCGGTATGCATTGAATATTATATTCTAAACTTGAGTATGAATGCATTTTTATACATGTTACACACATAGTTACATTGGAAATACTCTTGGAGAGGAATTTATTTTTCTCAAGTAGAGTAGGATAAATAAATAAATAACGTTGCATATAGTATTTAGTTTAGTTCTAAAATATAGTGCAAAATCTTTTCCATTTTTTTTATAAGTGGGAATGCTAACAATTAAAAAAAAGGACAACTAGTTGAAAATGGGAGATCTATGTTGCTATTGCATAATTTTTTTGAGGTCTCTTTAAGCTCCATATTGTTTTAATGAAGATTGCCACTTAGTCTTATTTCCAACTGCAACATGGTTCAACTATTACTCTGCTTTCCTACTTATTATTTTTAGTTAGATTTGTTTATAGTTTTTCTTTTCAATAAAGTAAGCTATGACCATTATGTTTGGAATCTTATGTGAAGTTGGAAATGATTGCATTACAATATCATCTAGTATTGCATACCAACTGTATGGTACATTCTTTCAACTAATCAATACCTATAATTTTGGTACCAATTTATTATTTTGCAAGACAAAGCAGGATTCAAGGATATTTTTCATTTGGGATGCTTAAAGACTGGTACAATATTTAAAAAGCGGAAAATACATATTTGTCAATGGAAAGGAACACTTAGGGGAGTATTTGATGAAATGTTTATTTTCCTTAAGTTGTTAAAAATGTTTCATTCATGCTTTATCATTGAGACCACTATTTCATGAAGATGATTGAATAAACAATCTTTTCCATAGAATTTGAATCAAATGATGAATCAAAACTATTCATAGCTTATATATATATAGATTATAGCTTATCCAAACAATCTTTTTTTAATTTCACTTTTCTTATTTATATAGATTTTCTGATTATCAATACAAAATAGTTGCTCAAAATATAGTTAACAAAACATACTAAGGGGATTATAACAAAGTTAAGAGGTCCATACAATGATACTGATGAAACAGAAACTTGAATACTATAACCATAACAACCAAAGCATGATATCCAAGCATCTTTATTAAGACTTTCAGAAGAGTTATTGAAGTATCTACTCATAGTGGAACACTACTTTAAAAGTGAAAGCATACATGAAAGCTATGATTGGTAGGAACTTAGGTGTCTTTTTGTTATTCTTTGGTTGGTCTGATCCATCTCACATTAAAATGGTTCATTCATGTTATGTCCTTTGAGTACCTATAAGTACCTTATGCATATAAGCCATTATGCAAGTAATCAAAGTCACTCTAAAAGCTATCATCTTATGCCTTTAAGGGGCTTTCTGAAGCCGCTCCCACATCTACCAATTGCAAAAGCAATGTCCATAATCTAAACCTAAAATGGTAGGAAACATGGGACTAGAGCCTTTAGTGTAAAATAAGTTTAAGAGGTTAACCCGTTGAGGCTATGGATGCTTGCTGGCAGTGGGTATTGACTTATGATATCACTAGGAAAACCCAACGGGGACATGGATGCTTGCAGATAATGGGGCATTCTGCCTAAAGAAGTGTCAACCAAACCAAGGCTTTTGTCTACACGTATGATGGTTACTCTATAATGTTACAATCAAAAGGAAACATGTGTGGATGAACTCAAGGGTAAAAATGAACTCCATCAATTTTCTACTAAAGAATGGCCTTAAGGTAACCTTGATACCTCTATCACTGGTTTTTTGTACTATATCTAAGATTTCACTATCTTAGAAGTGGGACCTATGATCACATATAACTAATAAAACTCATATGCAAAGCTTATCAATAATACTTGGATAACTATAAGACTTTGGGATTTGGTTAGTAATAACTATTTTTCCATTGGTTCATCGTTTGTTGTGATCATAAAAAAGTCTCCTACCTACAAATAAGGAGAGCCCCTTAAATTTATAAGAGGCTTCTTTTCTTGAGAATAAAACTGTTAATGATTGATGAAATCATATGTAATGATTGATTTGGAATTTATTTTATTATTGGTGTTAGTTTAGCATCATTTTAATAAATATGAGATGAATTATTTTTGTTCATTATTCATCTCATTAGTTCCATTATTTTTTCTTTTCTTTTCAGGTTCCTTTGTGATGCAGGAAACCCCGATCATATTGCTATTTCCCTCCATATACAACTATTGGAAGCATTTTATGTGTGCTTTTACATTAAAACCCCGGTCATACAACTTCTTTGAAATACAAAGGAATCACGGGGAAAACCGGCTCCGAAACTCATAAAATGGACTTCAAATACATATACCCACATTCATATATCATCAGGTCCACCCTTCATATGCTTTATTCCTTTTAAAACCCCGGGTCAACTATATTATCACAACACATAGAAATATACTTGAAACACATGAAAACCATTCAAAAGTTTAAAGGTCAGAATCCAAATGGAGTTAAATCCACTGTATAAACCCCATCAGGTCCAGATTGGATATTAACTTCCTCGCTTATTCGCGCTAGAAATCTGTCCGATCATCGATTTGATAAACGGTCTGATCACGCCAAGATTTCAAATAAATTTAAATTACGATTCATTACCTCATTGGGTCTAGTTTGGGAAAACCACTTACGAATTTTGAGGCCACCCAATAACCACTTACCACCTTTCAGAACCCACCTTCTGGTTAATGCACGCGCCTTATCTCCACTGTTGATCAAGCATATGATCCAATAGTTCACACTTCATAACCATGTCGCAATCGGAGTTGGTAAAGAGTTAGGGCCCTGTCCTTTCACAATGATTTCTGCCGATGCGATAGATCGGCGATCGCTCATCACATATGCTTAAGGCTTAAGTTTGCTGCATACACATGAGTTTCACTGATGCGATAAAGGGTCTTGCTCCCGTGATTAGATCTGGTCCATTCATCTTATAGATCCAATGGCCACCATTCCTTCTCGCATCTATTTCTCCTTTTCTTGAATTCAGTTGTTTTTAATAGGCTCCGCATTATAAACACAATTCTCCTCCACATTCTGTTTCGTGCACAACACCTTTTATAAACCCTCTATGGTATCTATGGATAAACGACTGAGGTTAAAGCGACTCAACCACTGTATAACACTATGGATCATGATAAAGCATTGAACACTGCACTTTATAATTTAAAACATAAAATTGAGCTGAATTCTTCGGTTGTTCCACAGGAAAACTACATAGAGATAAGGAAAGGTTTTCAACAAAAACAACACCTCCACAACACTGGTATTTTATTCAATAATGAGTTATAGAGTCTCGCCCTCTAGCTCGATTACAATAATAATAGACCCTGTTTCTCTCGCTAGCCTCTTATCTACACTCCAGCTAATCTATTCAACCTCTCTCTTCTCTCTCGGTAACCCATCCAACCCCTAAATTATATAGAAAGATCACAATTTATACAAAAGTGGATTCATGAACCAAAATTGGTTCAGATCTAGAAATATCTCACTTTCTCCTAAAGAATCTCTTCAACTCCATTCTTTTCTAAACCAAACGCTAAATTAAGCTTTCAAATCTCTCATATTCTATTTAAACCAAATAAATCTAACTGTTTGGCCTGATCTCCACACAGGGAGGTTCAATCAGCCACTATACCCTTTTTAACCATTTTTGACAATAAATAAACACTCTCACACATTTAAATAAATAAAATTAACTAAACTCTTGTCTTCCAACCCCTTGCTAGTCACAACATGTGATCATGCCATCACTTTGCTGACTAGGCCTGAATGCTCCTGCATCAGACTCCCAAAGTTGAAATTTTCCATGACCTCCTAGTCATGTGTTCCTTCTGCTGTCCATCCAGTATCCCAAACTTTAATTTGTAATTGGTCATCACTTTCATCATGCTGCTGATTCAATTCTTCTACCACTGACACTTTTGTTCTTCCAGTTTTCCAAATCTTATTTCGCTGTTGTCCTCTTTCCTTGCTCATACAAATTCCTGTTGTTAATTTCTCTTCATTGCTGTCCCTCTTCTCATTTTATTTCTTCTTCAACAATTCCTCAACTTCCTTTTTACAATTTGTTCTTAACTGAACTCCACTGACATTTGCCTGCTGTACATTTCTCTCCTTTGCCATATAAATTATAAAATTTATGTCCAAACCTTATTTACCTCTGTCATTTACAAACTGTTGTTTGTATTCTACAACTTCCCTTCCATTATCATTAAAGATAATCCTTTCTTCCATGTTATCAGGTTCATCTAATAACCTTTCCAGAAAATTACAAATTCCTTCATATTCAATAAGCATGTCATTTTCATATGATTCCTCCTTCCTGTATAAAACATAATTTCCATCACAATTGTCAGACTCATAATAACTATGGTTTTCACTTTCCATAGGTAATTCTGCCATCAACTCTTTATACTATCCTTTTGCATAAGTTATGAAACTGTCATCAATTCTCATTCCAATACTTTCCTCTGCATTACACAATGTTCCTTGTTCTGACACAAGACTATCATTCAACTGTTCAATGGCTAGGTTTTATTGGAACATATCATTGTGAAGTATCCTTTCATCTTCTATACTTATACTATTGCAACAAAATGATGTTGTTTCATCTTTTCCTACATCAGAAACAAAATTTTGGTTATAAAAGCTTCTTCATAGTTTACAGATTCATAAAAATGATCTACTTTAAAATCACAGAATTCTTGAACTTCTGCATCTATCAACATCATCTTATATTCCTTCATAATTTCCATAGTACTTTCATTTTGATTCTCTACCGAAGATATTTCATTTTGGTTATCATCACAAACTTTCAATTGCTTATCTTCAGCTTCTTTAATCATGGCAATTTCGTTGTCAATACCATCATTCTCAAGATTATTAAATACATGCTCAAAATATTTTTCTGCTTCAGCCATCTCTTCCAGTAATCTCACTTCTTCATCAACATGCATAAGAACATTGTCCAATTGCTGTTCATCACCTGTCAAACTTGAAAACATACACAACATGTCAGTTTAAAAAATACAAGGCTCTTCATTTGAAGCCTCAAGGATCAGCTCCTCATGCTTCTTTGAACTATTTTGATAGTTCACTAAGTTATTGAGAAATTCTTCCTCAACATCTCTGATTTCTTCGTCATCAAAGAAAACTTATGGGATTGTAGCTTCTTGACTATGCTTGGCAACTTCATCATAGGTTTGTAGAATACCTTTCTATTCTGTACAACTTCCTCCAACACTCAGTTTATCCAAAAAAGACAACAATGTCTCTTCCTCTTCTCTGATAAGACTTTGATCTTCCAAAGATTTCCTTGACTTAACTTCTTCAGCTAAGTTATCTGTGTGAGCTTTCCTTCTCTTCAATTTACAAATCTGTAATGCATTTGTTTCCTTTCCTATTTCCGTTTCCCATTGGTCTTCTATTCATGCTAAAATTCCTTCAAATATGATCCAATAAGTTTTCACTAAAAGAAGACAACCATTTAGCCATACCTTTTAATTTCCTCCACCAGGAAGTCTTGAAAGTCCTTATGCACCTCCTTTTGTGTTTTCTTTGTCTCTGCCTCTTTCACCTTTTCATATGCAGGTTCAAATTCATTAGGCTACATACCTGCAATTTTACATTCACATAAATGATTAATCCCAAAAATATGAGATCCTCTTGTCTGTGAGGATGCTACCAACACATTCCTCTCATTCTGATCTGCATAGATTAGTTCCTCATCACTATCATCACTGTCTCCTTCCCCAAGGAGAGATCCTTTCTCTGGTTCACAGATGTATTCTATTCCTTCATTCTCAACGGTTCGAAGTATTAATTTCTCAACAAACAATTCTCTGATAGGTCGTTTAACTCTTCCTCCCACATAAGACCCTTATTTCCATTTTTCTCTAATTCCTTTCAATACCAGCTCCTCCAAATGACTGAGTTCTACCTTCATCTCAGCCAACTTTAAGTCTCTTTTTTCTTTACTCATTTCTTTGAGTCCAACTGCTTCAACACTCTTTTCCCTCTGTTTCTGACTTTCCTCTTTACCCCTGTCATGAATATCAATAGTCAATTCCATTTCTTCCTCTGTGAAATTTTCTTGTTCACTAGTGAGCTGCAACTAACCTTTTTCATTTCACCTGTAATAAGTCTCCTTCATGCCTCACCAAACTTTCCTGAGTTTAGCCTTTTAGCACCTATTGGTTCTTTCCTCAAACATTTCATTGACTAACAATTCTAACTAGCACTCCTCTTGCTAGAATTGTTATCTCCTATCCACAATCACAATTGTGGAGCTACCTCAACAACTCTTACCAACCACAGTTGGAAGTTGTTCTCAGCTTCTCTTGAACATTCCTTGTTCTAGGCTTTGCATCTTCAATTGCTCACTTCCTTCTTCATTCAGTAATTTCATTTACTGTCGAGTACTGTCACATTTACTCATTTGAGAATTCTTCTTGCTCTATCTTCTCTAACATAGCTCATATGCTATGATGCTGGTACAGTTCATTCTATATTTCAACACTTCCACTGCTTCTATTGATCCGCACAATCTTATCTCAAGATACATCAAAGCACCTTGCAAACCTACAATATTTTCTTCAAAGATGTCTTAAAACTAATTCCCATTCCATCAGTTAAATCTTTGCCGAAGTATTCATTTGTTCATTATTTCATTTAGACTTTCTATTCAAAAGACTCCATACAATCAACAACTATTTTTCCTCTTACTTTTCACAATGGATTCTTCAGCTTTCAAGATCAATTAAGATTAGATCTGAATTTCAATTATTTTACCAATTCATGACAGAAACTATCAATTCCTTCTGATAACCTGTTTGTAAGCAAATCCTATTTTGCTTCTACAAATTCCAAAATTCATTCCTTATAGTGGTTCTTCTTTCAGTCCTATTAAACCCAATCTCTGTTCTTTCAATCATCAATATCATTGCCTTCAATAGTACTTTAAGCAATCCTCAATCATTCTCAGTTTTCAAAAAATTATTCAAATCATTTAAATGACTTCAATGCCACAGCAAACCATTCTTCTATTCATCTTTAACTTCTAAACCTTTCATCTCAATCAAATCAATCATGAAATCAAATTACATGGAAATTTCATTTTCTTGAAAAGAAACACCTTCTCCTTTGAAGATTCAATCCCTTGTTGTTCTTTAGACATTCAAACAAATCTCTACAAAATTATCAAATTTAAACATTCTTACCAGGCCTTCCTCAGAAGTTCACTGCCTCCCCATTCTGATCTCGATGTTTTTCGTAGTTTGATCCCCATCTGTGTCAAATTCACTTTAGTGCAAATTATACATATGCTGGAATTAAAATTCAATCTCCAAACCAATGTTTACAGAGCGTTAAGCTAGCTTTGATACCAATAATGATGTAGGAAACCCCGATCACATTTCTATTTCCCTCCATATACAACTATCAGAAGCGTTTCATGTGTGATTTTACATTAAAACCCCGGTCATACAACTTCTTCAGAATACAAAGGAATCACAGGGAAAACCCGCTCCGAAACTCATAAACCGGACTTCAAATACATATACTGGCATTCATAAATCGTCAGGTCTGCCCTTCATATGCTTTATTCCTTTTAAAACCCTGGGTCAACTATATTATTGCAACACATGGAAATATACTTGAAACACATGAAAACCATTCAAAAGTTTAAAGGTTGGAATCAAGATGGAGTTGAATCCACTGTATAAACCCCATCAGGTCCGGATTGGATATTAACTTCCTTGCTTATTTGCACTTGAAATTCATCCGATCATCCATTTGACGGACGGTTCGATCATACCCGATTTCAAAAAAATTTAAATTACGGTTCATTTCCTCATCGGGTCTGGTTTGGGAAAACTGCTTAAGGCTTTTGAGGCCACCAGATAACCACTTACCACGTTTCAGAACCTGCCTTCTAGTTAATGCATGTGCCTTATCTCTGCCGTTGATCAAGCATATGATCCAACAGTCCACACTTCATCGCCATGTCACAATCGGAGTTGGTAAAGAGTTAGGGCCGGTCCTTTCACAATGACGCCGATGCGATAGATCGGTGATTGCTCATCGTATAGGCTTAAGGCCTAAGTCTGCCACATACACATGAGTTTCGCCAATAAGATAAAGGGTCTTGCTCGCTTGATTAGATCTGGTCCGTTGATCTTATAGATCCAACGACCACCATTCGTTCTCGCATCTATTTCTCCTCTTCTTGAATTTGGTTGTTTTTAATAGGCTCCGCATTATAAACACAATTCTCGTCCACACTCTGCTTCGTGCACAACACCTTTTATAAACCCTCTATGGTATCTATGGATAAATGACTGAGGTTAAATCGGCTCAGCCACTGTATAACACTATGGATCGTGATCAAGCATTGAATGCTGCGTTTTATAATTTAAAACATAAAACTGAGCCAAATGCTTCGGCTGTTCCACAGACAAACTACAGAAAGATAAGGAAAGGTTTTCAACAAAAACAACACCTCCACAACACTGGTATTTTATTCAATAATGAGTTACAGAGTCTTGTCCTCTGGTTCGATTACAACAATAATAGACCCTGTTTCTCTTGCTAGCCTCTTATCTACACTCCAACTAATCTATTCAACCTCTCTCTTCTCTCTTGCTAACCCATCCAACCCCTAAATTATACAAAAAGATCACAATTATACAAAAGTGGATTCATGAACCAAAATTGGTTCAGATCTAAAAATATCTCACTTTCTCCTAAAGAATCTCTTCAACTCTATTCTTTTCTAAACCAAATGCTAAATTAAGCTTTCAAATCCCTCATATTCTATTCAAACCAAATAAATCTAACTGTTTGGCCTGATCTCCACACAAGGAGGTTCAATCAGCCACTATACCCTTTTTAATCATTTTTGACAATAAATAAACACTCTCACACATTTAAATAAATAAAATTAACTAAACTCTTGTCTTCCAATCCCTTGCTAGTCACAACATGTGATCATGCCATCATATTGCTGACTAAACCTGAATGCTCCTGCATCACTTTGTACTAGAGCCATCTCAACAACCCTCCTCACTTCTTTAGTACCTCACCTTGTTTGCATGAGGACATGAAAAAACTCAGGCATGGGGGAATGATTATTGGGACATTTTTGCCATCTTTAGTTCATTCTCTTTACCTTCCTTCAATAGATCAAATTGGTACTCATCAACTCCATCTCTTCCATATCTTTTAGGACTCTCAACCTTACTCTGCCTCATCTTCAGCTTCATACAATTTCCATTACAGCTTGTGGTAAAAATCAAAATTCAAAAGGTATACTTGAGGTGAAACATATTTAAAGACTTTTTAAGTCATTAAAATTTAAAGAAACTTGATGATTAACCACTTCCTATTGCATAAATCTTCACCTTTCTTAAACCACCATTAAACTCCCATTTCCAAATCGATTAATGCATATTCTAGTAAGACCGTATGAATGATTGTGGTACATGAATATCTATAGTGTCTTCTCCTTGTACATAATAAAACATTCACAAAATCATAATTTGAATGCTCTCAATAAGAGGATGAAGTATTTTTTTCTTATTTGAGAAAAGAACCACAAAATGAGTAACAGACTTACGAGTTTCGAAGTCCATATTTATTTAGCCATTATCTTCATCATCACCATATATCATCCATCATCCCTTCCTAGTCCATATTTTGTTTGCATGAGGGCATGCAAAGTATTAGACATGGGGAGATGTTGGGCCCTAGATAGGTTATCATATTGGCTATCCAAACCTTTCATTTATAAGCCATATTCATACCTTTATAACCTATTCCGTAACTATTATATTACCATTTTTCACTAAATGCATCTATTTTACCTTGTGGTTAATTATTAATGATTTCTTTTATTTTTAATGATTAAATGAGTTTTTAATGTGGTTTTCTAATGATAGTCCACTAATATGTTTATTTGCACAAACAACAAGTTCTAGTATTGGAATTTGACAATTCGGTACTTATATAAGTTTCGGTACTAAGTAAATGTTAACACAATGCCACTTCTTGAGATGACATGGGTTGCAACTATATGTTCATGGATGGATTTAGGTTCACACCTAGCTCACATGTGAAGCTCAAGACATTATTCAAAGTTACAGTCAAACCTAAATCCGACCTATAGAAATTCCGTACCAGTTTGGCATTTTCTAGAAATTTAGTACTTATTTCAGTACTTAATTCGGTACCTAGTTCTGCACCTGCACACCAACAACTACAAATAGCTACGTCTAGATTTGTAGTTACATCCAAAATTAGAAACAGAAAGTCAAACTAATGCCATGTGGCATTTTTTCCACCTCCAACAAATAATTTAATACACTCCCAAATCATAGCAGGGCCATTTTTTTATATTATTAGTTATTTTAATTTTAGTATGGGAGTGAGATTTTCATGGAAGTCGATATGATCCTCTTTGATCGTCACTTCCTTCACTTTATGTGTTATAAAAGAAACAGATCTGTGTAAAAAACGGGAGAGGAGAGGACGTAGAGAGGAATTGCATCATTACTTTGAGCTGATTCATTTGTAACAAATTTTAATTTCTGTATGTAAAGTCAACGATTGATTTTCTGCAATAAATATTTAATTATTGTTCAGTTATGCATATTGTTATGACCTGATTTAGCCTCTAGGCACGTTGCTAGGTCAGGAAGGGCCCCTCGACTCAGGTAACAACCTGATTTTTATTTGTAGAGTAGAGTAATATTCATAAAATATTTAGTTTTCTTAATTGAATATTTTGTTTAATGTTTTATTTCAGTTTTATTTTTGCTAAATTCACTTCTTTGTTTTCAGATTGGTTAATAGAACATGTTATGATTAAATTCAAATTTATTTTCTCAAGCTTAAGAGTTTTTTTCCCCGACTCAGGCTTAAGAGTTAAACAAACTTAAAATTGGTTTTTTAATATGTTTTCTAACCCCGAATTGTAATCTTTTTTTTTTTGTACTTAATTCGATACTAATATTCAGAACTTCAATTGTGAGACTTTCTGCAATTAATTCGGTACTAAGTTTTGTACTAGAACATGGTATTAAAAATATTAAAAATATATAATTTGCAGTTTATGATTCTTTAATTGATTGGAGATTTATAACTACTTGGTAAAAGGTTCCTACAACAAATTAGAACCTACAATATATCATTATGACTCTAAGCTTGCTTAGCATTTATTTTTTATATTTTAGTAATGCAATTCTTGTTGTTTATTGCCTTATTTTCTTTATTGTCTCACACACTTTTGCTTATAGTTACCAACATTTACTTTTCTACAACATGTTAAATGAATTTTTGTCTGCAACATTATAGGATTAGAACCACTGAAGTCTCAAGATCTAATAAGCTACATCAATAAAACCACATGAACAGTGTCTGTTGGTAATGAAAAATTGTGATTTAGAACCCGATAAGCATTAGAGTCCCACATTCTAGTGACAAGTGATAATCCTTAAGTGATTAAGTCTTTCTAATGTCAATTGTTAACATAAGCTAGAATAGGCTCTAATCTTGCATTTCCTGTGCTTGCATCTCTAAATCTTATGATCCTAGATTCGATAATTAAATGTTGGAATTAGAATACATATAATTCCACCAACATTATGGATAGTACATAATCCTAGGAAAATAGCTCAAGACATCCCTATATTGCTAGAAAATATGCAAAAGATATGATGGATGTTAATAACTCCCTCCCTCCAAGCAAAAAAATGAAAATAACATCTCCTCGCAATAAAACTTTCTCAATTATTCATTGTGTTTCTAATGAATTGCCTACTCTTTTAGAATTTTATTGCAAGACATATATTTCAAGCATATGGCCAAGGGTAAAGATGTATTCTTAAGCCCAAAAAAGAGGCTTCTCATCAAGCAAGATTATCTATGTATATGTTGATGGTGCTGGACCCACAAACATTCAGGGGATCACCCGAGTATGAAGTCCAAACTATACCTCACACCATTTGGTGTGGGAGTCCCATATAGTATGATAGCCCAGTTTCTATTATCTTTAGTATTTGCCCCAACTCTTGTTTTTCAGCACAGGAGAGTGTTCTGCTTTGTCTTCGAGAAGTGAGGTTTGCGTGCTTGGTGAGTGTAAGTGTCACTTGTGTTAATGGTTCTTTCACTGTAGAGGGAGAGGGTGAGAGTGAGTCCCAAGTCAGTTGGGAGAAATCCCAACACTGCTAGGAACACACAACACAATAGGACGTGCACAACTTCTAGCGAAGCAGTCCACATAGATACGACAGTCACAACACACAAGGGAAGATAACATGTATAACACTCAACAAATTAGTCGACACGAGTGCAACGGTTATTTACAAGAAGTTTTACGTGAAATGTTTCTCTGATGTCTAGGAGAGTAGTCTACATGGACGAGACAACGTTAACATCACATACAACACATTTTCATTAACAGATTATGTTTACAACAAGTGAAATAGTTCAAATGTGAAACACAGGTTAAAGCAACACGCATCACAAGTGTTAAAGATTAGTCTTACAACAGTTACAATACTTGTGTGAAAACGTGCTGGCCTATTAGCAGGATTCTAAATTAAGCGAAAGTTCCAAGACATATCGTTACATCATACATCACTAACCTCGTGTGAGGGGTGTTGGAGCCACTACTTACTCCTCAAAGAAAATATTACAAACTCTCTTGGATATGTCGGAGGAGATGAGGTGAAAAGTCCTTTCCATGTATTTATAGCCAAGGGTGAAACTAACCCTTGTGGCTGTTCGAATATCCTCATGACTATTTTACTTCCATGAATTTTCAACTTTACATGACTCTTTCTACAATAAGTGGGTCTCTTGGACTTCCAAGTTATATTACATTGATAGACAGTATGACCCACACTGGAGATGTGGACGACATGACTCATGACATGAATCGACATGACAATGCCGGTACATTCGTGTTGCTGCTAGTGTGGATGTCAAGCTACAATGCTACTAGTTGATGGATGTCCTCATGGTGTGTCACAGCTTCACCTCTGCATGGAAAAGTGAGCGGAGTCTTTGATGGTCATTGTTTTACTTGATTTTGCATGTTTCTCCTTGCTTGTATGTTGGGAGGCTTGATAGGTTCGTCTGTTCTTGAAAGGTGCATTTTAATTTGTTCATCCGTTCGTGAGCGCATCTTGCATGTTTTCTCCTCCGTCCATCCGTGAACACATATTTGCATGCATTGTTTGCTCGTCTGTTGGTGAACCTATCTGTTTGTATGTGCCCCCCTTCATTCATTTTGTTCATCGTAGTGCCATGTTTATTTGTGTACTTGTTCCTATAGTCACTCATGATGAGACGACATCAAATCCAAAAACATCCTAGCCTACCATGATACATGATCATTTCGGATGCAAGTGACTGGGAGAGGCAAGAAGGTTTCGAGGCAGGATGGAGGCTCCAGGCACTGCTGATGAAAATTGCAAAAGAGTCATTAGGTGAAGAAGATGGGAAATCTGGTTTGACAGTGACTGC
Source organism: Pinus taeda (assembly GCA_000404065.3). NCBI lineage: Eukaryota > Viridiplantae > Streptophyta > Pinopsida > Pinales > Pinaceae > Pinus > Pinus taeda. Next base: position 104,289 of record APFE031121933.1, read on the forward strand.
TTACGAGGTTTGGCCCAGTTGGAGGAAAAAACTGCACATATTTTGAGGGGAATAGTCTGGGCTATAGGGAGGCTGGGTAGGAAAAATCTGCGCAGTTTCGGGAATGAGAAGGCAACAGGGCTTGGTAGTTAAAATGCACAATTTTTTGGAGGAACAGGCTGAGTTGCAGGGAGGCCTGGAAAATAGAAATTGCACAATTTTTTGGAGGAACTAGCCAAGAGCTTGGAAGACAAAACTGCAAAATTCCTGGAGGGAACTAGCAGCTACTTATTGGGTCACTGACAGCAGAAACTACACAATTCCTAAGGGGAACTGGTAGTCAGTTGCCAAGAGCTTGGCAACAAAAATTGTGCAATTCCTAGAGGGAACTGGTAGTTTGCTTCTGCGAGCTGCTGTCAAGGGAAATTGAACTGATGCTAGGAAGCCGGCTTGTTGATCATATCTACGCAATTTCTAAGCTGAGCAGACTGTTGGGCAACAGAGGGTCTACTCATGAAAACTGCACAATTTTATGGATGAATTGTCGGTCAACTGTCGAGAGGGTTGGTTGGAAAAATCTCTCAATTTCCTGAGAGAGACAGGGACAGGAACTGGGTGTCTGTCTAGCCTGTCTGTTCATTTTTCTCAGTCAATAGAGTGGGCAATGCTTGTAGCCTCTACGAATTTTTAGGGGAGTCAGTCCTAGGATGGCTGCCAGGTCAAACTCTCTGGTTGACCAACATGGCGACTGATTGATTTGTTTGTAGGCAATGCAACTTGAAATGACTTACATGGTGCTTCTGAGCTGTTTTGGGTAACAATCAATAGAGTCGATAGCGGGGTGATGGTCCGGCTTTTAGAGGGGAGTCTAGTCGTCAGAACTTCAACAAAATGACTAAGTGTGTGAACAAGTGAAATATGAATATGTGATATTACAAACACACACTTGCATGAATTGATGATGAGACGACTCAAACCATCCAGACACACATCTACAACATGACTGACCAATGGTGTAAGCGACAAGTGTGACATTTGTGATTGGTCTTTGGTTGACTGTGATGACACTTGTGCAACAGTGAATGTGACTCCATGTGTGAGTGCGAAAGGTGTTTTCATAGCGAACACAACAAGTACACATGAAGTGAAGACTTTGAGCATAACCAGAACATGGTCGCAAGCATGAATTTAACATCAACATGCAAGACTTGGTGAGATGAAAAAGCAAGGTGAATGTGGATACTCACATGAGCTCATGGACTGAACCTGAGTGTGTGCAGTCATCAAGTGAAAGTCTTAAAGGAGGCTTCGAAATTAGGTGCAGGCCACAATTTTGGAGGGTGGTTGTAGCCGCTACAACACTTGATGACACACTGGTAGAATTCCAGATTCTCTATTTTGGTTCATTGACCACACAAGGCCTTGGTCTTTTGGGGATTATTGAATCAATGTGCATTTTACTTCAGCTTCCCCACTTTCCCATGGACATACATGGTTCACCTCTTTCCAACTCAGTTAAACACAATCAAAAGTTCAGTTTGATCACAGTGTTTTGAATTCGAGAAGGGTAGTTTAGCTCACGAATTGAAGATTTTTAGAGTATAAGTTTTCATCTCTGGTGTTTCTCTGCTACCAGCAGGCCTGGACAGTACCTCGACGGAGTCATGTAGGATCACATGCATTGCTCCACTTCCAGCTAGCCTGGTCAGTACCTCGGTGGAGTTTCATGCTTCACCTCTCTGTGCAAGAAGCCTTTCTCTTCTTTTGCCTTCATATTTTTTCAAGAGGTCTGTGCATAGGCACTTATTTATTTTTGGGGTGGAAGAGGGATCCCAAATTATTGAGGTCAGAAGAGGTTGTTCCTTCAGAGAAGCATGTAAGACCTTTGACACAGGTTTGCTCGTTTAGATTTTCCCTTTTCCGTTTCTAATATTTGGATGAGCTTGAACACACATAGTAGAAGGCAGAGTTCAGCCATGGGGCTTCCCAGTGTGGACACAGGTTCATGGATGGACCAAAAATTCCCTTGTAGACAGCTCATATTTTCCATCAAGACTTCATCAAACGAAGGTTATAACCAAACACAAAGAAGACGAGTAAAAGATTTGGCCAAGTGTTGCAGTGTCACAAGTCTCTTCATATTTCAACCACATACTCTATTAAAAAATATAGAACGTAGTAGTTGGTAACACTTATTTCTAGAAAGAAAAATAGTAATATATCAAGCAAACAAAACAAACGTAAACAAAAATAGTAAGAAGAACAAACAAAGCGAAAAACAAAGATAGTAAGCAAAGCAAACAAAATGAAGACAACAAGAAGTAAGTGGACTATGTACATGGCACAAGGTGTAGCCCGACCTATTGGAAATAATTCTTGAGATCTTGGCCATTGACAGGAAGGTTATCAATCCTCTCATCAAGTGATTGCAAACGATATGTGTGTGGCCAAGTTTCTCGTGGATTGTGTATGGACCAATTCACAAGGACTGGAACTTCGTATGTTTTCCCTTGTCCTCACGGGGCTTATCCCACTCTAGAACTAAGTCACCCACATCGAAGTTATCTTTGCCTATAGATTTCGTAGCGAACCATCTCTTGAACAGTTATGGTGGAGTGTGAATTTTTCTTTTTTATTTCATCCTTTCTTCCTGAAGCTTATGGAGAACATCCATCCTACACCGAACTAGCTGGCAAGGCTTGCCTTGGGATTCTTGGGAAAGATAAAGCACGTGCAAGTAGATATTTGGTGGAAGGATGGCTTCTTTTCCATAAATCAGGAAGTACAGTGAAGTATTCAGAGAAGGCTTGGGTGTTACATGGTCAACCCATAATGCATTCGTCAAGGCGGTATGCCAGTTGCGTTGCTCAGAGAAAACGATCTTCTTGATTATACAAATGAGGTTTTTATTCATAGACTCTACAAGACTGTTCCCTTGCAGGTAATAGTTAGATGAATGCTTTAGCAAAATACCATTTTGTAATTAAAAGTCATAGAATTTCAAAGACGAAAAGTAAAAGTAAGTTGCATTATCAAAAACAAGTGGTACCAGAACGCCAAAGCGTGAGATGGTGTTCTGCTGAAGGAAGTTGGTGACCTCCTGGTCATTCACTTGTTTTAGTGGAACTGCTTCTGTCCACCACGTGAAGTAATCAGTTGCTATCAGAATGTAGTGGTGTTGTTTTGATGAATGTGGGAAGATTTCCCTAATGCTGTCTAGGCCCCATTGTTGGAATGGTTCGGTCACTGCAACAGGGTGTAGTGGGGCTGTTGATATTCGTGTTTTTCGAGCGCATCGCTGACAGACTGGGCACTTGTGGGCATAAGCATGTGCACCCTTGAATAATGTGGGCTAGTAGAAACTTGCTTGCATAAATTTGTGTGCAGTGGTGTTTCTTGCAAAGCGACCCCCGATAGGTCCGTCATGTAGATCTTGAAGTACCTTCTCTGATTCATTTGCCTCCAGGCACCTAAGAAAAACTCCATTACTATAATTCTTGTAAAGCATTCCGTGCACCGATTGATATGATAAGGCTTTAAAGAAAAAAGCCTTCTTCTGTTTAATGGAAAAGTGAAAGGGTATGGTGCCGTGCTCAAGGTATTGGCACATGTTTGTGTACCAAGAGGTTCCGTCTTTAGTGGGTGTGGCTCGCCTTATGTCATACATATTAATTTCCTGGTTCCAGTCGGCGAGCTCTTCTTCACTCTCCAGTGCATGTACCGCTTTAGCTGCAAGTTTGAAGATCCCATGCCATTTTATCATGTGAATCAGCTTGATTTCAAGATCATGCTCTTGCAAGCCCATCATCTAGTTCACACGTCGTTCACCCAATTATTGTTGTACAAGAAATGTGCGAACTACTAGGTGAGGGACGAAGACTATGCAATTGTTCTTCATCAAGTAGGGCTTGAAGTGTTTCACCGCCTTGTAAAATTCATAAGCCTGCTTGTCAATGGTGGGGTAGTTGAGTTCTGGACCTTACATTCTTGCACTCATGAGGGAGATTGGGTGTTCATCGTTCATCTCATCCTTCTGAGTGAGTACTATAGCTAGTGAATTATTGGAGGTGAATGTGTATAACAGGAAATCCTTCTTTAAGTATGGGCTATAGAGTGCAGGTGCTTCTGCAATGGTTTGCTTGATCTGGGCGAATGTGTACTTTTCCTTCTTGCCCCAGCTGTAGACTGCATCTTTCTTGATCATGTCTTGCATGGGCTTAAATATCCGTGCATAATCTAAGATGAACTTCCGGAGGAAGTTTATCTTGCCCAAGAAGGACTGCATGGCTTTCTTGTTGACTGGGTGAGGGATCTGTGTAATAGCTTGGACCTGAACCAGATCCACCTTGATCCCGCTTTTGGCGAAAATGTGTCTAAGAAAGTTCCCCTCAAACACTACAAAAACGCTCTTTTTGGGATTCAAGGAAATCCCGTATCTCCGACATTGCTCAAAATTTTTGTTCAGATGGCGTATGTGGTCTTCTCGTCTCTTTAGTAACATGGTCACATCATTGAGGTATACCACTATGGTTTGTTCAATGAGTCTACGAAAAGTGATGTCCATGGTGCGTTGGAAGGTTGCGCCTACATTCACAAACCCAAATGACATTCATTTGTAAGAGAATGTACCCCACTTGGTACGGAAAGTAGTTTTAACTCTATCAGGTTCTGCTACTAGAACCTGATTGCATCTTGAGAAACTGTCAAGAAGAGAAAACATATGTGCCCCAGATACTGTTTGCAAAATGTGGTCCATAGATGTCACGGGGTAGGTTTCTTTGTCTGAGGTGCGGTTTATGTTCTGAAAAGATACACACAATCAAATTTCCTCGGACTTCTTACGTATAGGAACATAATTTGAAACCCATGTGGAATGATGAAATTTGTATATGATACATGCATCCAACAACTTAGTGAGATCTTTTTGTATGAAGGCTTCAAGCGACGAATGTACTTTCCTTAGCTTCTGTTGGTATGGCTTGACCCCTTCTTTGATCATGATGATGTGTTGGATGATCCGCATGTCATAAGTTTTCAGATCATCATATAATGTCCATACAAACACATCTTAATACTGTTTGAACAAGTGGACAAAGGCTTGCCGCTCTTGATGTGTACAACATGTACCAATATTGAAAAAATTCAGATCTTGCTCTGTTCCTAGGTTTATCAATTCTTGCCTCATGGTGGAACTGTGGGTCTTGCTTTTCCTTAGACCCTGAAAACATTCTTGCAAGTCATAAAGCTTTAAAAATGTTGCCACATTTTTTGTGATAAGGTGGCCTTTCTTGTCGCCATCTTCTGCTTGTAGAGAGTGCTCGTGATCATCATCATCTATCACTGCATCTTTGAAGGCGTTAGCGTTGGCCATGAAATGCAGTATCTGTTGATCATCATTAAACACATGTAAATCAGTTGTGTTGTCTGGGATAGATGATTTGTACAAAATTTCAATAGTAAATATATCCCTAATCAGTGAGATTCTCAAAGCTGCATTTGCTAGAGAATTGGCAACTACATTACGCGTACGTGATACAACAACGATGTTAAATGCTTGGAAGTTTGAGATTAGTTGCCATACCTCCTGCTAGTAAATTTTGAGATGCGGTGACAAACAATGAATGGTGTCACGTACCTATTGTACCACTATCTTTGAATCACCTACCACTTTATGCATGACCACATTGAGGTTGATAGCCTTCTTCAAGCCTAACACGAGTGCTTCATACTTAGCAACATTGTTCATGCACTCGAACTCCAAGCGACTTGAAACCAGATGCTTCTTACTGTAAGGGTCGATCAAGACACATCTGGCTCCTGAGCCATCATATGTCTTTGATCCGTCAAAGGACATGGTCCACAACTTGTATATACACGGACCACTTAATGTGCTAGTACTACTGCTACTACCGTTGCTTCTACTACCGCTAGTATTGGTACAATGTGCTGTAAAATTTTCATTACCATTAGTTGGGCAAGGAAGGAATCCCAACTGCGTGTCTGGTGGGCTCAGAGCTGGCCGCGTGGGATAACACCCCAATGTTGTTTCAAGGAGGCAATTTCTAAACTTGAGTTCTGCGAAGGCCAACGATTCATTCTCGCCGTTAAGGGGAGTGACATTATGTTTCATATACCTCTTGGATAACACTAGGATCTGGTTGGATTTGCCCTTGTATGGAAGCCACATGTGTGACCAATATGTAGCAAAGTATCTGTTTAGTTTGCTGGACCAGTCTCTGTAGAGTAGCAGACTGTATGCTTCTGGTATGCCCATAACCATTGTGTTGATGCCTTGGTGGACTCGACCGTCATGAGATAATGAAATGATCACGTCTTGTAGTTCACCAATGGATGGTATCGATGTTTGATCAAGTTGTATGATTTGCGCGGATGTCTAGCTCCATTATGCATTGATCCTTTTCACAATGGAGAGCAACATACCGTTGACTGCCACGCTGAAATCAACCAAGCAGTTGTGAACATTGTAGTTAAAGATTCTGAATGATAGTAGGAGCAGAGGGAAACCTGAGACCGCTTCTTCCATCTAGAGTGTGTTGAGCATAGTGGAAAGTGATCCAGGAGGTGTGCTTTCTCCCTTACTGGTAGAGGCTACATTGTCCATTACTGTTTGTCCTAATGCGGGTAGCAGGATGTCTTGCTGACTCTAGATCTTTGCTAGCTTGAATAAACTGATTTTTGCTCGAGTTTTCTTCATTTCATCAACAATGTTGTAGTCCAGAGGTGGTAGACTCACCAAGGTGTCTTGGGTAGAATGAATGTTTGTGTCGTTCGACAAGTGTTCTGCAACTTGTTGCTCATGGATGTATTCTTGTTCGTCGTTGTCTTCCTAGACTTTTTTTGTGTTTTCTGCTTAGGGGTGGTCGGTGGATCAACCTTCCTCATCAACACTCTCATTTTTTCTTGTGCTTCCCCAAGTGTAAGGGGAGCCCCTTTACTCCTGAGATTATATTGACCATTTTTCTTTTGGGGCTCCTTCTCAGTGTTCGTCTTTGACCTTGCTTGCAAGCACTGACATGCGTTCACCACATGCCCATAACTTGATGGTTCATTAAGTGAAACTTCTTTGTCATCATTAGTGTCTTCCTACTGCTCCTGCATACTATTTTCCACATCGAAAGTGTGATTGCATACAGAGTTCGCAACTCGCTTCCAGTTCGAACAAGAGTTCTCAGGATGATGTTCTTCATGGTATGAAAATAATTTAGGATCTTCACACTGTTCAACTTTGAAGACAAAGCTCTATGCAATTTTTGGAGTGGGCCGATTGCTGCTTGATGAGCTACTTTCTTACCTCTTCCTAGGCAGATGGCCACTTGCAAATATGTTCATTTTTCATTGTTTGAGCTCAGACTGTTCCGTAGTCAAGTTCTTGACTAGCCGAGTGAGAGTTTCAATATCAGTCGCTTCCTTGTCTCTACCATTTCTTGCCATCGCTTGGGACTTCCTGCTCGCATCTTTGGAGTTCTTTGTTGATTCTTCATCCTTGATGACTCCAATTGTGTGCAGGTCTTTGTCAACAACAATCGCCTCTTCGTAGTTTTCTAAGAGTGTTGGTTTCGCAGCTCGCTTGACGAACTGCACAATGCTGGTCGGTAGTGCGGACATGTTTTAATCAATAGTGATGGAGTCATGAGGTTTAGTGTCTGCTACCAACTTGTTCAATATGTGTGTAAACCTTTGATTGAAGTCTTTTACCTTTTCTTTTCCCTCCATCTTCAGGCTTCCCAATTCTTTGAGTAGCATGGCTGGGGTCTTGCCATCAACAAATTTTTCAAGGAACATGCGTTTGAATGCACCCCAGTTCTGTATAGAGTTTGGTGGAAGGTTGTGATACCATGTAGCTGCATGACCATCCAAGGTACATGGAAATAATATACATGCTACGTTGTCATACCGTACCTCAAGGGTCTGCAACTGTAGGTAGAAATTGCCCAAGTGATCTTCTGCCTTCACCGTGTTGTCAGAGTTAAAATTGATGCTCATCCTCTCCGCTCACTCCGAAATCTTGCGTATAACAGCTAGGAGAGACAAGGGTCCTTGAGTCATCCATTCTAGATTTGGGTCAACCATCTCTTCTTCTTCTTTGTCCTCCTCCTCTCTTTAAGAATCTGATGGTTTCGGTTCTGAGTCCGTTGGTTTGTCTCTGCCTCCGCCTCCTCCGTTGCCTTCCCCTCTGCCTCCTATACCAGAGTCTAATCTCAAGATCAAAAGAGTGTCTTGTTTGCCTTGCCAGAAGACCAGAGGTTCCTCTCCGTCTTCAATAACTTCTACCAGACATTTAAGTGCGATAAGGACTACTTCTTCCACCGATGATACAACAACTCCCATAGGAGTGGATTTTGGATTTCTTAACGCGTATGGAGGATTTTGTATGCCTGGGATTAGTTCGACTACTTTCGTGAAATGGTGAGTGATGGGATGGAGAGAGCGAAGTTGATGATACAAAATCTTGTGTTCAATACTGGGAGGTGAGGAGTAACCAACTGCAAAGTCGCGTGTAGGTGAGAGGGAGTGTGAGTTACTGCCTTGACTAGATGGTTGATGAATGAGTGTGAGAGGATGTTCAACCATATAAAATTGGTTGCCCTCCTTCTAGCGCCATAAATGTTGATAGTGTTGGACCTGCCAACATTAATCGGATCACCCCGATATTAAGTCCCAACTAGACCTCACACCGTTTGGTGTGGGAGTCCCATCCGGTATGATGGCCTGGTTTCCATCATCTTAAGGATTTGCCTCAACTCTTGCTTGTCAGCACAGGAGAGTGGTCTTCTTTGTCTTAGAGAAGTGAAGTTTGTATTCCTGGTGAGTGTAAGTGTCACTTGTGTCAATGGTTCTTTCACTGTAGAGGGAGAGGGTGAGAGTGAGTCCCAAGTCAGTTGGGAGAAGTCCAAACACTGCTAGGAACACACAACACAACAAGATGTGCACAACTTCCTACGGAGCAATCCACATAGATGTGGTAGTCACAACACACAAGGGAAGATAACACGTATAACATTCACGAGATTAGTCCACACGAGTGCAACGGTTTTTTACAACAAACTTTATGTGAAATATTTCTCTTATGTCTGGGAGAGTAGTCTACATAGACGAGATAACATTAACAACACATACAACACATTTTCATTAACAGATTATGTATTACAACAAGTGAAATAGTTCAAATGTGAAACACAGGTTAAAGCAACATGCATCACAAGTGTTAAAGATTAGTCTTACAACAATTACAATACATGTGTGAAAATGTGCTGGCTTATTAGCAGGCTTCTGAATTAAGTGAAAGTTCCAAGACACATCGTTACACTATACATCACTAACCCCATGTGAGGGGCGTTGGAGCCACTCTTTACACCTCAAATAAAATATTATAGACTCTCTTGGATATGTGGGAGGAGCTGAGGTGAAAAGTCCTTTGCATGTACAAATGAGGGGATATTTATAGCCAAGGGTGAAACTAATCCTTGTGGCTGTTCAACTACCCTCATGACTGTTTGACTTCCATGACTTTTCGACTTTACATGACTCTTTGTACAAAAAGTGGGTCTCTTGGACTTCCACATTACATTACATTGATAGACAGTATGGTCCACACTAGAGATGTGGATGACATGAATTAACATGAAAATTTTTCATTTGTGCTATTGTTAGTGTGCATGTCGAGCTGCAGTGAAGCTTGGTGATGGATGTCCTGATGGTGTGTCACAACTTCACCTCCGTATGGTAAAGTGTGCAGAGTCTTTGATGGTCGTTGATTTGCTTGATGTTGCTTTACATGTTTCTCCTTGCTTGTATGTTGGAAGGCTTCACAGGTTCATCTATTCACGAAAGGTTCATGTTCATTAGTTCGTTCATTCGTCAGTGAGTGCATCTTGCAAGTTTTCTCATCGTCCATCTGCGAACACATCTTTGCATGATCATCCGTTCGCGAGCACAACTCTTTTCATGCATTGTTTGTTCGTCCATTGGTGAACCTATCCCTTTGCATGTGCTCCCCTTCGTTCGTCCCGTTAGTCGTTGCGCCATGTTTATTTGTGTACCTGTTCCTACAGTCACTCATGACGAGGCAACATCAAATCCAAAAACATCCTAGTCTACCATGATACATGATCATTTCAGATGTAGGTGACTTGGAGAGGCGAGAAGGTTGCAAAGGGGGATGGAGGCTCTGAGCAGTGTTGATGAAAACTGTGCAAGAGTCACTAGGTGATGGAGATGGGCAATCTGAATCGATAGTGACTGTCCCCGAGGTCTGGCCCAGTTGGAGGAAAAAGCTGCACAGGTTTTGAGGGGAACAATCTGGGCTGCATAGAGGTTGGGCAGGAAAAATCTGTGTAGTTTCCAGAATGAGTGGAGAACGAAGCTTGGCAGCAAAAATGTGCAAGTTTTTGGAGGAACAGGCCAAGCTGCAGGGAGGCTTGACAGACAAAAATTACAATTTTTTTTGGAGGAAATCGCTGGGGTCTTGGCATCCAAATCTGCATAATTCCTGGAGGGAACTGGCAACTACTTGGTGGGTCACTGGCAGCAGAAACTGCGCAATTCCTGAGGGGAATTAGCAGTTAGCTTCCAGGAGCTTGGCAATAGAAACTGCATAATTCCTGGAGGGAATTGGTAGTTTACTGCTGGGAGCTGCTAGCGAGGGAAATTGCACTGATGATGGGAGGTTGACCTTTTGATCATCTCTGTGCAATTTATAAGCTGAGTGGATTACTGGGCAATAGAGGGTCTGCTCATGAAAACTACGCAATTTTCTGGATGAGCAGCTGGTCTACTGTTAGGAGGGATGGCTGGAAAAATTGCGTAATTTACTGAGAGAGACAGGGATGAGAAATGGGTGTCTGTCCAGCCTATTTTTGCAATTTTCTCAGTCAATAGAGTGGGCAATGCTTGTAGCCTCTGTGCAACTTTTCAGGGGAGTCAGTGTCGGGGTGGCTGCCAGGTCAAACTCTCTGGTTAACTAACATGGAGACTGATTGATTTGCTTGCAGGAAACACGACTTGAATTGAGTTTCTTGGTGCTTCTACGCTGTTATGGGTGACAGTCGATCGAGTCGATGGCAGGGTGATCGTCTGGCTATCAGAGAGGAGTCTAGTAGTCAGAACTTCAACAGAATTACTAAGTGTGTGAACGACTGAAAGATGCATATGTGATCTTGCAAACACATACTTGCATGACTCGATGACTCAAACCATCCATACACACATGTACAACATGAATGAACGATTGTGTAAGAGAAAAGTGTGACACTTGTGATTGATCATTGGTTGACTGTGACGACGCTTGCGTGACAATGGATGTGACTCTGTGTGTGAGTGTGACAAATGTTTTCATAGCAAACACAACAAGTACACATGAAGCAAAGAATTTGAGCATAACCAGAACATGGTCGCAAGCATGAATTTGAAATCAACATGCAAGACTTGGTGAGATGAAAAATCAAGGCGAATGCGAAGACTCACATGAGCTCACGGAGTGAACTCGAGTGTGTGATATCATCAAGTGAAACTCTCAAGGGAGGCTCCGAAAATGAGTGCAGGCCAAAATTTTGGAGGGTGGTTACAGCCACTACAACAATACACTTAGTTGGTGTAAGAATATCCTACCATATCTAGATTAGTAACTTTGGTTGACTAAAAATAGGTTAAATCCAAATGGCATTGTGTAACATAGAGTAGATAAACTAGTTGGTCATCTCAAGCCTAATGACTATGAAGCTACTCAATTTTTTATGGATTTGGATAGTCTCCCACCACAAGACAAAATAGATTGATGCATGCACATAAGTGATGTTGTGGTCAAATATTTTATCTAGGTCTCCACTAATGTCAACAAATTGAAATGGTAGCTGAAGAGGGTAGAAGGACATTTGAGAATAGAGAAAGCCAACAATAAAGCCAATATCGTTATGTTGACTAATTTGCAACCAAAAATACTTATTTCTAGTGTCCCTGAGCAAGATAGGGCTTCTATAGTTGATTTACTGAAAGAGAAGGATAATGAAAGATCACAACTGAAGAGCAGAGTGAATATATCTAAAGTTGAACATAGTCAAAGTCAAGAAATGGATGAGATTGAAAAGGAAAAAGCTTAGTTAAAGCATCATATTAAAACCATTAATAAAATAAAAATCCAAGTATGAAATAACTATTAAATGTATTAAATATGAAGCAACCTCAACTCTTGCTGAAAGGTTGTCGAAACATAGGGTGTATATTGAAGTGGAAGTTATTATGGTTAATTCTAGCCAGGAACAATTGATTAATATGGTCAATCAAGTCTCTCAGCTACAAGTTGAGTTTCAAGCAAAGCATTCAAAACTGATTGAATTATAATCCCTATTTGGGAAAAGAAATACATTGATTGAGCATAACCATTTAGAATTGGTCTAGAAGGATAAGTAATTAGTATAAATGAAGTTATCTAATGAGGAACTTAATAACACCCTTCGACACAAAATTGATGCTCATAAAATATTGATGGGTGCTATGCACTATATACGGAACCAAATTAAACCCGTTATGAATTATTTTAAAGAGAATCATGTTGTCCTAATTTATACAAAGTCCATAGAAAGAAACTCGAGTATCCAAATCAGGAATACCTAGGTGTAGTTGGGAAACAAATTTAAAGTGGTACAAGATGTCATAAATTTGGTCAAATTTCAGCCTACAAATAATTTAAAATTATTAAATATTGTTTACAAGACCACTTTTATCATGGAAGTATGTCTATCCAAGGAAAAACAATTTAATTAATAAGGAAAACAAAAAGTGGAAAGAACCAAGGATTTCTCGAGTGACTTCAGAAGTAAATTCTCGAGGGCATGTGAATTAAGTCTCCCAAAACCATGGAACCTAAAAGGCTATAGATATACGTAAAATATATATCAAGATGCCCTAGAAAAGAGGTAAAATGATCAAGGCCTTTTCTCTAATATTACTAGTGGAATAAGAGGAAGATTAATATTTGACAATTATATTCTAATTTTTTTGTGCTACTGGCCATCAATGAAGTTAAAAAAAAACTTCCATTCTCGACTTATAATCTAACAAGTGGCAAGTAATTTCCAGATTCAGGAATAAAAGGTTGTTATTTGCAAGATCAAACTTAGATTACACTTCATTGTAGCCTACTCAATCAATTATTGACGAGTTAATGACAAATCCTCCTTGGTTAGTTGTTTTGGGAACTAGTAAACCTTAAATTGTTACTAAGACAAAGAAGAAGGGAACGACTTCAACCATTAGAAGAGATGGCTAACATGTGCTTTACCAAGGACTAAGCTGTTATAAAGGGGAAATTCAGAGGAAGGAAGGGTTCACTTCATGAAGGAAGAAGAGAGAAAATGTTTCCCTATGTGTGAAATCCAATCAAGAAGTTTGAATTGGATGCCATACTGTTAGTTGGGATTCAACACAGGGAAATAAAGTATGGAAATTTGGAGAGTTGAGGACAATAACAACAAATCATCAAAAAGAAGAAGTGAAGGGGATAGAGTTAATGAGCAAGTTCAATATTTAAACAAAGTTTTCTATAACTGCTCATGATAGTAAGGAAAATGGACAACGACAAAACAAAGTTTGGGATCTAAGAGGAGAAAAAATTGTAGTAGATGCATCTACAATTGCAAAATTTCTGACAACAAGATAGAAGGTACAACCAACAAAATAAACTGGAAGACTTCTGAACAAGGGTCCATGAATTATTTTTGCCTTGAGAGTTTGATGCTTGAGCATTTCTTCAAGTCAATAAGACCTAGGAGGTCTTAAGGGAGTGGGTTCCCTTACTTTAATTTAAGTTAATTTAGTGTAACTAAATTTAGGAATTTTATTTTCTAAATTAAATAGAGATTGAATAGATAAATGCGAGGTTATTTTTCTCATCAAAATGTAATACACCATTTAAGGAGAGTTATTGATGAGTTAGAGGTTTTAGGATAGATTTGATATTTTCTATGAATATGTGATGTGGATCTCAACTAACTATTCTATTGTATATATACAAATCTATAATGGTTGGAATTATGGGGGGGAATAGAGTGAGATAGTCAAGAGAGGTTAAAGGATCGGGAGAGGTCTGAGAGAGAGAAAAGTACCAATTATTTATAATCAGTTTTGAATTGTACAAATTATGTATAAAGAATGTGAGAATATCCTCCATCATGTGTGTTCAACCTCTATGATTTGGAATTGATACATATATTGTGTGGATGAATTAGTTACAATGCTTAAGGAGGATAATGATGGAAGTTCAATAATTTGTAGAGCAATTAAGTCTAATGAGAGTAACCAGATAGTAATTTGAACTAGTATGGGTTTGATTATGAATTTCAATGTTTGGTTCAAACATGGGAGAAATTGTAACAATATTGTTCAAAGATGGATATTAGCTTCATAGTCTAAGCCTTTCATAGAGGTGTGTTTGGATTTTGGCCTTTACTTGAGTCAAAGTATATAATGTAAAGGAGCAATGAAATCCAAGTATTTTCAAGTCATATCAGTTGACAGAATGTCAACCTTTATCTTAAAGCTTTTATGTCTACTAGCTTCTTAACTTCAATCTTGTACAATTATTCATTGCACAACTAGATCGTTCGGATCCGAGATGCTCACATCGAAACACCAAAACTAGGAGTGCACTGTTAGCTAATGGGAATAGAAAAATAGTTCGTCAAATTATTATTGTTTGTTGACTTTCAACCTTTGTGCTTGGAAATACTTATTTCGACTTGGGTTTACTATGATCTATGCCTTTCGATAGAAATCTATTAACAAATAGTGACATGAAATTCTTTAATAGGAAAAGTACGTTCATCGGCCACTAGAGTTAATGACGACATAGTGTAGACGAACCATTGCCTAGTCGATCCGATAAGTATAGAATGGTCTCGTCAATTAACAAGGCTAAAAGATGAGATAATTCATGTTAACTGAAGATTGTCTACTACCACCACCTTACTAGGAAAGTACCAAAGCTTGTGAGCATTGACAAATGATGAGGTGGTGCTATTAGTTAAATGATCCAATAGATAGAACCCTTCACATAAATTGTAGTTCTATCACTGCAACAAGGAAATTATGGAAGTGTAGAAAGTTGCGAGCATGAACAAGTAGCGAGGTGGTCCCATTGACTGACGAGCTCGATAGATGGGCCATTTCATGGTAGTTGTAATTTTTGTTACTGTCATTTTCGCTAGTTTTGTTCCTTGTCATTGAGTAGATAGAGAAGAGTGCTAGTGGTAATTGGGGTCTGATAGGTTTGAGAACCTTTGAGTTAAGTCGAGGTTCTGGCCCACAATTATAAGATTTTATATTATTAATCCCTTGGTGATAATTCCTTTGTGAGCTTGGGGATTGCATATAGTTGTGCCTTGATTGTGGTTGCATTGAAAAGTTGGGAAAGCACCAATGGCATTATAAAATTAAATACTGACACAGAGCCTTGATGTAATACAAAGAGGTGGGATTCTCTCACCATGAGATTTGAAGCGATCTAAGGGGCTAAAGGGGAATTTTGATTTGGGACATTATGTTTTGGGAAAAATGGATGTGTTCTGCATCAAAGTGGTACTAGAGGAGATTGAAACTAGTCATTTGAATATTTGGCAGTAAGAAAATCTAGAGGTGAAATTATGAAGAGGAATTCAAGGTAGGAGATCAGAGTTCAATATAAGACATCAGCAAGGGAAATATACTAGCATAAAAACTTGAGGTACATAATGTATTTATTTTGTTTTATAACCAACCTAGATCCGCCTTAAATTTATATATACCAAGTGCCGAGAAGGATCAAATCTCTTTTCACTCTAAAGGAGGTTTATACCTTAAGAGATTTGATCCCTCTTGACGATTGGTAAATCTTGATTTAAGATGGATTTAGGCTAGTTTTATTTTTAAATTAAAAATACGTATTAAATATAATTTATTTACTATTTTTATTAATTTTAATCAATTATTTAAAATTAATGTATATTTATAAATTTAAATAAAAATTAATTTGAAAAAATATAATTTAACTTCTATTGTGATTTTAATTTCAATAAAATTTTAATTTCAAAATTTTATAATATTTAAATTTGAAATTAAAATTTGATTAGAACTAAATCCCATATTACAAATAAATTAAACAAATGAAAAAAGTTATAAAAAATAAATTCAATTCAACAAAATATAAATGTTATTGGAAATGATTTTGGAATATACATTCATCATTATTTTGATTTTGATTTATCATTCATTTTATGTATATTATATTATTTTCAAAGTTTTCATTAACACACACACCCACTAATGGGCTTGATCAACTGTGTTGTGGTACTGCTAGTCATTGATATTTCAAAACAAAAATAAAACTATTCTTATATTTTTTAAATTTTGTTTCGCAGGATATATACATTATATGCAAAATGAAACTCTTTTTTTTCTTTTTTCTTTCTTTCTTTCTTTCTCAAAAATATATCCATCTGATACTATACTAGACATAGTGATGAGCACACATTAAAGTGAAACCCATGGTTCATCTTACACAAAAAAAGTTAAATTATATGAAATGCTATTCCTTTAAATAGGCTACATTAGAGAAGAAAGCCATGAACGGTAAATGGATTAATTTATCTCAATTTTATTTTAATTGTTAATTTCATTTCATTTTTTTATTTTATTTTATTTTTTTATGTAATTTGAACTAGTCAAAATGTTTGACAAGATAAGACATTACAACAACTCTCCCATACTAAGCTGGAGAGCGCCTCTCGACGTAATAAATTTTAGCATGTGTTGACATATGATAAGCATTTGAGAATGAAACATTGGTTAAATATATAAAGTATAGAGGATCTGGTACAAGGGATAATACAGTTCCAGCGAAGGAGAAAACTTGGGGAGAATTACTGATGATAGTTTAGAAGATTGGTAGCAGAAACAATTTTGTAGTGAGTTGAAGTTAAGGGGCTTAGGAAGTTCTTGGAAGTGCAGGTCTATTAGATCTGATATATAACATCATCTTTATATTTTCAATTTAATTTGAGAAAGTAAATTATTGATTGTAGGCAGTAGCAGGTAAAATAAAAAATGTGGCAGGGATTGTGTAGCAAAGAGAAATTGTAACAATTTTCAGTTGAGGTTGCATAGAAATTGTTGAGGCAACACCATAGTTACAGATGTGGGTAGAGTGTGTAAAGAAAGGAGCAGGTGAAGTTCTTTGGAAAGTGAGTAGAGTGCATAAGTCTAAAGGAGTAGAGTAGTGCTTAGAAATTTCTAGAGGAGAGAACCAAGAGTACCAAAAGAATAGGTTGAGGACAAGCTTGGTGAGGTATTGTAGTAGGGTGAAATAAAATTTCTATTGTAGAGGATTAATACAACTCATGAGTAGAAAAATAGAAGTTAAAAAAGGAAGAGAAAATATGACTATTGATGGTCATGACAAGGGATCAAAGAAAATCCAGAACAAGATGAAGGAATATGCCACAATGATTGGCAAGAGAAAGAAGCAAATGAGTTAAGAGTAATTTGATAGAGAAGTTGCTAAGATCAAGGAATTACTTAGTATAATGATGATGTCTCTACAAGAAAGATAAAAAAAAACTAGAGATGTAGATGGAGAATGAAGAAGCAGGTTAAATAGCTTATTAAGAAATTATTTGCAAGAAAGTTGAGAAAAAAATACGAGGCACATGATGGGTGCTTAGTTGAAGGAAGATGGACTCAGAGCAACTAAGTCTAAAGAGGAAGAAGTTAGCTATTGTGAATTAGAGCAAGGATCATTACTTTAGGAGGATGGCGATGATGTTGATGGGATACTGTATGAAAGCCTCATGGATTGTTTGAAAAGTTCAAATCAACATGAACATATGATAATAGAGATACCAAAATACGCTAGAGAGCCTTATATTTTTTAAACTAATAATTTGTGTATAAATGTAGGTTTTGCAAATACTAAAATGATAGAGGAAGATGAAGGTATGCCTTTTCAAAGAATTGGAAAAAAATAGAATCATAATTATGTTACAAAAAAAGGAGAGACAAACTTGTCTTATAAAGGTAATCAAAATGGAAATCATACATTGTGGACAAATGAAGACATGGGACAATAGTTGCAAGAACCTATTATTGCAATGAACATGGAAAGGCTGGATTATGAAGATAGCTAAAGTGAGGACGAAGGATATTAAAGACAACATTTATATGTGAAGTTGACAAATTTTGATGAGGGAACCAAGCTATTGGGCAAGTTGTTGAAGAAACCTGAGATGGAGCAATATTTAGAAGTACCTGATAGAGAAAAGGTGTCTAAAGCATCTAAATAAATAGGGGAGTATTTTCATTTTCGAACTAATTACATGTTTTTAGGTACATAGGATGGTGACATGTACAAACATATTCTAGCATGTGGAGTGAGGGATGACAACCTTCTACAAAGAAATGAAAATTGTGATGAAGAATTGATGATGTTAGAAGAATTCCTAGTAGATCTAAGGATTGAAGAGGAAAACATAGGGAATGTAGAAAAGAAGTGTGATGAGGAAGAGATGCACGGGGAATCTAATGAAAATAATGCCTTAGAAATGAAATTTTAATATAAAGGACAACAAGAGTAAAACATTCATTTGAGATCAATGAATGAGATTATGGGGAAGTCATATGTCCCATTGGGAAGTGAAAGAAATTTGAGGAAATGTCAGAATGCTGAATATGCACCATAGAGGTGTAAAGATTACCAATAGGCTACAAAGGATGAATCATAGGATCAAAGAGAAACTAATACACATGGAGGGACAATTGAATATGTATTTATAGACAACAATGAAGGAAACAACACAATCATTCTTATGATTGATGGTGATTTTAAGAGATCTAATGTTTGTTGTAATAAATTTATTTTATATGGAGATGCATGTAAAAAATGAGAGTTTGGAAAATGGAAGTCAATATTTCATAAAGAAACCATGGATGAGGAAATGATGTGCCTTAAACATGTTTGACGAGATGTTTGATGATGAAGAATGGAAGTTGAGGAGTTATGGAAGCAATGGAATGGCAATTAGGGCCATAAAGTTTTATGAAGTACATTTTCAATTGAGCAATGCTAATAGCATGGATTAACAAATGAGTAAGTTCAACGTCAAAATTGATGAGTTATGCATGTTGATGGAGACATTGTCTAAGAAGGGGCATACTGAAGTGAATAAGACAAACATCAATAGAAATTAGTTGACTATAAAGGAGTACCTCAACAGGGCGAGTGGAGAATTGAAAAATAAAGTATGGAAACCTAGAGAGTTGAGGACAATAGCATCAAGAAGAAGTGAAGAGGACATAGGTAATGAGGAAGTTCAACATTAGAAAAAAGTTCACTAAATACGTTCATGATATTAAGGGAAATGGAAAACAACATAAAAGAGTTTGGGATCTAGGAGAAGAAGAAATTGTAGTAGATGCACCTGCAATTGCAAAATGCCAGACAACAAGATATAATGTGCAACCAATAGAAGCCGTTGAAAGACTCATGAACAAGAGTCCCTGATGTCTTTTTTTTTTTTTTTACCTTAGGAGTCTCACGCGGGAGCATTTATTCAAGTCATTAAGACCTAGGAGGTACTAACACATGTATCAAAGGGAGTGAGTTCCCTTAATTAAATTTAAGTTAATTTAGTGTAATTAAAGTTAGAAATTTGATTTTATGAATGAAATATAGATTGATTAGAAAAATGAGAGGTTATTTCCTCATCAACATGTAATAGACATTAAAGTAGAGTTGCTGATGATTTATAGGTTTTAGGATAGATTTGATATTTTATATGAATATGTGATTGATCCAATTTTAGTGGATCTCAACAAGCTATTCTATTGTATATAAACATTTTGTAATGGTCAGAATGATAGGGGAAATGTAGTGAGTTAACTAAGAGAGGCGCGAGAAAGACAAAAGGGCCAATTATTTGTAATAAGGCTATAATAGTACAAATTATGTATAGATAATTTGAGAATATCCTCCATTATGTGGATGAATTAGTTATGATGCTTTAGGATGATAATTTTCAAAATTCAATAATTTGTAGAATGATTAAGTCTAATAAGAGTAATGAGATAATGATTTAGACCAATATGGGTTCAATATTGAATTCCAATGTTTGGTATAGATGTGGGAGAAATAATGTAGCAATATTATTCAAGGATTGATATTGGCTTCATATTCTAAACCTTTGGTAGTAGTGTTGTTTGGAGTTAGGCCTTTACCAGAGCCAAATCTATAATGCAGAGGAGAAAGGTAATCCAAGTCTTTTTAAGTTTTGTAAGATGAAAGAATGTCAAACTTTCCATCAAAGGTTTCCCATATATTATCTTCAAGCTTGTGTTGGCATTATGTTTTTGGTATGGTTATATGTTACAGATGCTGTACTTGATGGCAACACCCATGGCATGGCTCTCAATATGATGAGAATTAAGAAGTACGCAGGAGAAAATTTCACGGAATTTTATGCAGAGAAAAGTTTATAAAAGTTTATTTCATGTGGAGAAAAGTTCACGAAATTTTATGCAGAGAAAAGTTTATTTCATGTGGGAAAACTTACCTTTGGTCCATGGTAGTTAGTCCTTGGAATTTGAACCTATGGTTTTTGGACCATGGCATCTCGACAGACGTGTTGATCCTTAGTATTGAGTTGATGGTATTGGTTTGTTATGGTTTTGGCCCATGGTATTGGTCCATGATTTGAGGAAGAGCTTGCCTATATAAAGCAAAGGAGATCATTTGGCTTGTGTATGCCTTTGGGTTGAATATCTTAAGATCTGAAATATTGGGTTATTGTTTCAAAAGCTCGATCTATATGAAAGTGAAGTGGAAAGCAAATCTGTGAAGGGTGATCTCTCGAGCACTGCAGCTGCGGAAGTACGGAGGCGCCGCAGGAGACGCCGCAGGAGGCGCCGCAGGAGACACCACAAGAGGCGCCGCAGGAGACGCCGCAGGAGGCGCCACAAGAGATGCCACAAAAGGTGTTCTGGGTTTAGTTTTCTATTATTGTGGATCTGGTTATCTGGGTGACTTACTGGTACTTGATGATCATTTGATATTTATGGATCCAGTTTGAAAATTTATCAAAAGTGGTCCTTGAAAGAAAAGAAGTAGGGGGTTGTAGCTCCCTTCCAGGAGAGACTGGAAAACGAGAGAGAGTTGTAGCTCTCTGCAGGTTGCAGCCTGCGTACTGGTAAAGGACTGCACCAGTACAAGACCACTGTAAAAGGAGTTTCTAATTTGAAAGAAGATAGAGACATATTGCAGCAGGTGGTTTTCACCCACATTGGGTTTCCACCTTATATCTGGTGTTCTTTGATGTGACTGTCTGTTTTTCTGTTCATGCTCATTGTTTTATGTTACTGATATGAAAAAATAATTCAAAGTATAAATAAGGAAGAATTGTTAAAAGGACTAGATAATACTGATTCACCCCCCCTCTCAATATTATTTTCAACAATTGGTATCAGAGCCAGGTCCTTCTAAAGAAGCTTGATCGCTTGAAGGAAGATCCTTTTCATCATGAGAAACTATGAGAAGGAAGCATCTATCAGGCCACCGGTTTTTGATGGGACAAACTTCAATTATTGGAAAGTAAGAGTTACTGCCTATCTTTAATCTCTTGGTACAGAAGTTTGGAACATTGTAGAGACA
>APFE031121941.1:0-24519 GCA_000404065.3 Pinus taeda
TGGGAGCTGCTTTGGTTAAGTCAGCTTCTTAAAACTGTGGCTTCAAGAAAACCTTACAAGGTTCCATATTGAATCTAAAATTCTTGAACCAAGCCTCTTATCCCCTAGGAATTTCGGTGACCAACGTTATAACCTCTAGAGAAACCTGCATATCAAGCATTTCGACCTTTGTCTTTAAACCATCAAAATGAAGTGCAAACTCCTTGGTTACTTTGGTATGCCCTCCTTGAAATTTTTTACAAAATTTCCAACACCCTACTTTCTTGAAGGTCTCCACAACTGCTTTGTGTCTTCTTAGGACCTCAGTATTCTCTGGCTCAGTTCTCAAACAATGTCCAGACCTGTGGCACTTCCTCCTTCATCCTTTCTTCTAAGTCCCTCTAACAAAACCAATTTGTCTTGTAATTCAATTGATTAGCCTCACTTGAATAATGATCAGCCTCGCTTGAATAATGATCAGCCTCGCCTAAATGATGAATGAGGAAAAACCTTAGGGAATGATTCCCAAAGTTTACTGTCAAAATACAACTCAGATTTGAGGGTTTGCATGCAACTTAAGAAGATGAGACTAGCCAACTTCTTCAAATTTTCAAATTATGATACATAATGACCCATAAATTTAAAATGATGAGTTTGGAGTGGTGGCATGCTCGTGGATTTACTTGTGACTAACACCTAATCAAGAAAATTCAAATGGGTTTTTACTGGACTAATATTTGACAAGACTATTTTTTTAGAAATCCTCGCTTTGGTAGCGCACTGCAAAAAGTGCTGCGGAAAGAGTAGTGTTTTCATAGCACAACACTGTCTGTGCTACGAAAACATAGTTCCAGAACTAATCTCAAAATTTTCAAATTTTCCTTGAGCTAGGTGTTTCTAGATAGGTTTTAGGGCTCATGAAACATCAGAGAAGGGTGTTAAGCTTTATTTGAACACAAAAGGGAAACTAGACATTTGAGACTACTAACCTAACACCTACCCACTAAGCATAAGATGACTTGATAGGCTCATCTAAGATCATGCAAAGAGAAAAAATAAACTCCTGTTTTTGGCAATAACGGTGGCTCCACTTGGGATAGTGTATCCCTGTGGCACACTAAGAACTCGTAGATCCACTTCTATTCATTTATGGTATAATAGGAAAACTTTTATTTGACTTGACAAGCATCCTCTTCAAACTATTAGTCCTTCAAACAGGCTTAATCTCTTCATTTCAACTTGTCATTATTAGCAATAAAAACTAATAAAAATGGAATATATACAATGTCATGGGTAAGTGATGAAACTTCAACAAGTATAATGCTTTAAGAACCTACCATTGACAGGCCCTCCGACATATGATCCTCCATCATTTTCTTGCAATATATAAGTATTTTTTCCATGAAAACCAACAACCTTAAAAGGACCTTTCCATAAGTTCTCAAACTTACCATGCTTGCCCTTTTCTTCAATTTTGGCCTCCCACTTCAGCACTTTGTCTTGTATTTGGAACCTATATTCTTTAATGTTCCTGTCAAATTTTCTCTTAATTCTATTTTGTGCATGCTGATGATATTCATAGACTTCATTCCTTTTCTCCTCCAAGGCTATCAACTGGTTTGTCCTCCTCTGAATGGCATTTGTCTCTTCTTCAAGTCCTTGAATTAACTTCATGACTGGTACCCCCAGTGATGTTGGAAAAATAGCTTCAGCATCGTAAACTAACTCATATGTTGAAGTCCCAATTGACCTCTTTATCCATATCCTATCAGCCCATAAGGCATACTTAAGCTTTAAGTGCCAAGGTTTCTTGTCCTCTCGTAATACCTTTTTGATGATTCTAACGATTCTCTTGTTTGATGATTCAGCAAGGCCATTTCCTTGTGGATAGTAGGTTGTAGAGTGTCCAAGAGTAATGTGATATTGATGATAGAAATTAATCATTTGCTTAGACTTGAAATCTTGAGCATTATCTATTATAATCTTCATGGGGCAGCCATATCAAGCCAATATGTTATTTTCTAGGAAAGAAATAATTACATAATCATTAGCTTGCCTTGTTGGAATCACCTCTATCCATTTGGTGAAGTAATCTGTTGCTGTGAGAATCCAACAATGTTGTCCCAATGATGATGGATGTATTTCTCCAATAAAATCCAATCCCCACTGCTGAAAAGGTGCTACCACATAGATAAGAACTGAAGGTAGTAGCATAAGTTTCCTTCTTCCTTCAAAAATTTGGCATTCATGACATGTCACAACTCTTTTGTAGATGTCTCTAAACATTTTTGGCCAAAACTATCTCGCTCTTATGATTTTATTTGTTGTAGCCTTCCAATAATGATGTCCTCTGCAATCACCTTTATGGAATTCTTCAATGACCCTTTCAACCTCTTCCTCTAGCAAACAATTCAACAAAATTCCTCTTGTATCTTTCCAAAACAGACTTTTGTCAAATATAAAATATCCAAATATTTCATCTTAACAAACCTTGCGTTGGATTTTGTTAGATTAGTGGGAGATTTGTGATGTTGTAATATAAACACCACATCTTTGTACCAATCCAAAATAAGATATTTCTCATCAATTTGAACCATTTCTTCCTCATCGTTAGAAATTTCTGATATTTCGGCATTCAAATTTATGTCAAGACAATCCAAGTTTGACTGAGTCATTAACTTTGCCAATCCTTGTACCTTCACCAATTTGGTTGGTTTGATATCTATATCCTATTCCAACAATTTTGCCATCCAGTTTCCCCTTTTGCCATCAGGATTTGCTTGAGTTAGAATACCTTTCACCACAGTATTTGGAACATATGCCACAATGTGAGAATGCAGAATGTAAATTCTGAACTCATTAATATCCTTCACGAATGCATAATCTTGTTTTTCTAGAATACTATTTATTTCTACTGAAGAAAGAAATAGGTTGTTCAGTACCTTGTTTTCCCTTTTGAAGTAAAACTCCAACAATAGTGTTTTTGGAAGCAAATGTAAAAACCATAAATTCCTTTGAGAAATATGGACTGATGAGTACTAGTGCTTGTGTGAGTGTCTTCTTAATTTGTTCAAAAGAATTCCTTGCATCAGCTATCCATTTAATATCAACTCCTTTCTTTAACATCCTTGTTATATCTTTGACAATTTCAACAAAGTTAGGAATGAAATGCCTAACAAAATTCACTTTTCCAAGAAATGATTGAATTTTTTTTCTAGTTCTTGGTCAATCTACCCTTTGAATGGAATTAACTCTATTAGGATCAATCCTAATTCCGTCTTCAGAAATTATATGACCAATTAATTTGCCTATAGTTAAAGAAAAAATGCTTTTAGTAGGATTAAGAGAGATGCCAAACCTTCTACATTTTAGCGGAATTTTTTCTAGGTTCTTCAGGTGATCCTCTTCCTTCTTTGAAAAGATTGTAAGTTCATCAAGATAGACAACCACCACCTTGTCCTTTTCTTCAGAAAAAGCAATGTTCATTTCTCTTTGGAACGTAGCTCCTGCATTCATCAAACCAAAAGGCATCTTGGCATACGTGAATGTGCCCCATGGTATTGTGAAGGTTTTTTTCTCCTGATCATCCGGATGCACAAGAATTTGATTGTACCCTGAGAAACTGTCAAGCATAGCCATTCGTTTTGAACCAATAATATTTTGCATAATTGAATCCATCTTGGGAAGAGGATAGTTGTCATTTAATGAAGCTTTATTCAAATTTCTGAAATCAATACAAATTTTGGTTTCTCCACTCTTCTTTCTAACCGGAACCAAATTTGCAAGCCAATTTGAGAATCTGATGGGGACAATGATTTCAGCATCAAAGAGTTTCTTAATCTCCTTTTCAATCAATGGCATGAGGAGGGGATTAATCCTTCTGAACTTTTGCTTGAAAGGTTTCTCATTTTCTTTAACAGGAATAGTATGATGAATAATGGAAGGATCATATTGTTTTAAGTTAGCATAACTCCAAGAAAAAACATCAACAAACATTTTCATCATCTCAATATATTTGAATTTCATATCAACTAAAAGAAACTTTGAAATTTTGATCATCTTAGGTAAAGCTGATGCACCCAGATTACAACTTTCTATTTCCTCTTCATCAGCTTGTATATTTGGAGATTTGAACACATCATTCGGATCAAACAACTTTTCAAAAGGAATAAGAACCTTTGGTATTGATTTTTTTTTTTTAATTGCAAGACTTCAGTATTTTCCTTAGACTCAACAAGCATGTTTTGTTGATCTACTTGAGTACTTTCAAATTCTTCTTTCAACTCAATAAAATTCTTTACCTGTTGATCATCTTCAAAAACTTTCCAATTGGTGATATTATCTGGTATAGTTGGTCTATGATGAACTTCAACCTCATATTTCTTAGAGGAATGAATAGGAATGACAAAAAGACTCGCTGAAACAACAAGAGAATCAACAATAGAATTTTGGTATCTAGTTTTGATAGTGAAATAATATGCTTGAAAATTTTCCAACATATCTAAAACTAGATTTTTGTATGCTCTCATTCTTACATCCTTTGTTTGATAGACACCTTCAACTTGTTTAATAACCAATTCATAATCTCCAAAAATGGAAATATTCTGAGCCTTCATTCTTACCAAAACTTCTAGACCCAAAATCAAAGATTCATATTCAGCCATATTATTTGTGTAGTCAAAATTCAGTTGTAAGAGTAAAACTTACTCTCATCACTTGGACTTGCAGTCCAAATTCCAACTCCTACCCCTTCTTTTGCCACTCATCGATCAAAGTACAAAGACCACCATCCCTTCATCTCTTTGTCATTTTCTTGATGATTTTCTGAGTGCTGATTTTATGTTTTTAGCTCTTTCGGTCCACTATCAATTGACTCATTAAAAAGAATGGCAGATCCAAGTTTAGTATCAAATGAATAAATAAGAAAATTGTGAGGTTTATCTTTGTTGCTTACCATATAAGCCATTCTAGTCTCTCGATACAATCTCCTTTGTTCACCAAAAACAAGAATGGTGGCATAAGTGAGGTCCATCTACATTGTGCCTTTGATTTTTGTTGCCCATGATCTTGATAGCAACATCCCAAAATTTGGTATAATATCAACCATAACAATGTCCATAACAATTTTCTCTGCTGGGATTTGTGTTAGACCAACAACAACATCTTTGATTAAACCAATACATTGGGCTCTTTTTGAATCAAAAGAGAATAAATCCTTATATGGTCTTGTTACCTGTAATCCTAAACTCTCCATAATTACTTTGGGCATGAGATTATGAGAAGCCCCTAAATCCAACATAGGATTATGTAAGGTCATATCATGAATACTAATTCTTACATAGAAAGGAGGAAACTCCTCATTTTGATCATCTTATAACCTTGGTCCCAAATATATAGTAGGATTATCTTCTTGGACATTTAAATTATCAACAACTCTTGATTTGAATTCAATATCTATACAATCTTGATTCTGTATTTATTTATCTTGAGAATATCATTGAAAGGGACTGACATTTTAATCCTTGAAATTTCATTCTCAACGTTGAAAGTAGAAACATATTTTTTAGTTTCTTTGATAGATGGTGGGAGTTCAGTGTCCTTTTTACCAAGTGGAGAGTTTTACTTACCTTCAGTAACCTTTTGGGTATCTTTTTTGGCTTCAACAACCTTTGAAGTATCTTTCTTGGGCTATTCTTTATTTTCAATAATTGGCACATTTCTATTTCTAAGATTGTATTGTTTTTGCATCTCAAATATAGCATGTTGATACCTGACTCATCATGTTCTTCATTATTCATGAAAATTCCTAACATCTCTTCTTCAAGACATTGGATAGATTCTTAAGGAATTTTAGGATCATCTTCTTCATCAACCAAATTCTATTGAAAAGGAGGTCTCATTGGAGGATCAGGTTGCTGATTTCTAGTTTCTCTTGGTCTTTATTGGTTTTGAGGTCTCCTAAATCGAGGGTTTCTAAATTGACGTTCCTATTACACAGGGGGAGTAGAGGTGTTTCCAAGAGCTAACCTATCCATCAACTTCTCCATGGTTTTCATCATTGAATCTAATTTATCTTCAGGAGTTGAAGAGGAAGGTTTCTCTTATTATTTCAATTTCGCTTCTCCATTTTTTATTTTTTGGTAGCTATCATGTTTACCTCAACTTTAACATCATTATTATGCATTTCAGCAAGTGTGGGTGATTCTCTCGCTCTCAATAAAAGAGAAAAGTCAAAATCAAAAGCTTCAACATATCTCATCTGTGCAAGAGCCTCTAGGGATTTCAACTCAACTGGAATTAAGTTAAACACTTTATTGAATCTTTTTGAGAAATTTTGAACAGTTTCATACTTAGTAAGGTTGTTATACTCAGTAAGTGCTTGAATAGGATTATTTCTATTTCCCCATTTTCTTAGAAATTTGTCTTCAAATTCAACCCAGTTTCGATTGCTTCTCGGGGTAAGAATTTTAAACCATTTTCTAACTTCACTAATAAAGGTTTGTGCAAATAGTCTTAGCTTCACATCCTCATCATCGACTTCCTCTTTGTCATCAAAATCATTAAAATTGTCTACATGTTCTTCTGCTATAATTTCTTCATCACCACCCCATGTAGGGATTCTTGCAGCATATTTACTAGGAAGATCATGCAAAATAGCAGGGAGCACAAGAGGGGCATACCTAGCAGGTACAACCATGATTGCAGGATGAATAGAGGTGACAGGGACAATAGGAACAAAATATGAAGAGCCAATATGAGGAGGACTACCTGGTTTTTGTAAGCCACTAGAAATAACATAAACAAAAGATGAAGAATTGATAGGAGGAGGACTACTTGGGGTCTGCAAACCAGTGTCAAATGTACTCCAGTTTGGAAGAGGTAAACTAGCTTTAGATTTCAGCACTCTTCTTTATCTTCTTATGTTACTAGGGTTGAGGTGTCAATTCCTCTCTTTTGCAAATCTAAGATAATACCAATGAGTTCTTCTTCATGTTCTGATCTAAACAACACTTCATGAATTTTATCATCAACTATTTTGTCTCCAGGACTTCTTGAGAATTCAAAGAGCAAAGATTTTGAATAAGATGGAGTACGTGGTATTTCTGAAAATCTTTGACTGCCTCTTGAAATAGTGTTCAGATTGTCCATAGGAGTAGGTGGATTGGGGTCAGGATTGCTCCATGTATATCTCCTTCTTGAATCCACCTTTAAATATTTGAGAATATATGGAGTCACCAAGGTAGAAAGAAACCTCAAAAACTTTTCTGAGCTCCTGCTACCTTTAGAAGTTCAACCTCTTGATTTCGAGAATGAGTAATCTTCAAGCTCCTGGCGGATGCACCAAAATGTTATCACAAAATCTGGCCTTAATAGGTTTTTGATCAATCAAACTCTGAGTAACTCTTTCAAACCAATATGTTGGTTGAGGCTTAGCCTCCTCAAATTGAGAGGGATCTCTCACTAGGTTTACGATTTTTGATTAATGATTAGATGGCTAACTCTAGGAATAAAATGAGTAAAGTATAACCGGTTGGCTGTTTGAAACTATTATTAACAAATATCTATTGGGATATGGAGTCAAAAGAGTTTTCAACAAAGCAACATGATCAACAAGATATGGAAGTCAAGGCACTTAGTTAGGGTTTATGAATAAAACAATAATAAAGTGAAACAACACTGTTTACAAGCATGTGAAGGAAGTTAGAGCATTTTCCAATGAATTCTAAGTATCACAAACTCGTACCACTGCAAATAAGTAATTGAATAAAGCCATAACAACATCAAACACATAAACTCTTTGTGAATATTGAGTAATCCTACTGATCTTTGTATTAAGTATGAAAGAACATAGTTTTTACAATAACACAATCTTTCCTTACTAATGAAATTTTCCAACCCGAAGGAATTCGATTTTCAAGATTAATATAGAACATTACATCATTGGATACTATCATCCATCTTTGAAGTAATTCGAATTCCTAACTTAGACATCTATCTATTAAAAAACAAACTATTTAATTATAACTTGACAGCTAGCTATCTTTTGAGAGTCCCAATACAAGTAGGACTAAAACTCCTAAAACAAGTGTTCAACACCCTTATTTGAGTATTTAATACACTATTTAATTAGTTTCCATCCCTCTCCTTGAGTTTGGTGATGACCATGATGTTGTTGCAAACATCTACTACAAAATGCCTTAACTGTACTAAAAATCAGGAAACAAAGTTCCTATTTCTAGGCCCTTAACCATTTGTTCTTATCTTCAAATAGTTCTCTATTGGTGCATAGGTGTCAAGCCTTAATGATTTTTTGAGACATTGTTTTCCACCTATTCAAAAAGGGAACTCAATCATGTGGATGAAAACATGACTGTGGTTACGAAAATACTCTGTTTTCGTAGCACAATCTTCACTTTGTCTATGAAGTACTCCTTCAAGCTTTGCTACCTTCATCCATGCCATCTAAGAGTTCACACATGCTCCTTGCTCCATTGAAAACTTCAAAACTTGGAACTGATCTAGCATTTCCTCCACAATGCATCTATAGGAGCCAATGATCACCTTCAGCAGTTTCGTAGTGCGCTATGAAAGTTTTGTGTGTGTTCATTTCAACACGACCTGCAAAAACTCAATGGTTTGCGAGCTTTTCAAAATTTTGAGAAAACTAATCTATTAACCCAAAATCAAAATGGCATCCCTTCATAGATGTTCTTCTTTACAGTTTCTCTTCCTTTCCATGCCAAAATTCCTTTATGTGCCAAAAAATGTTTCAATACATCTCCTTCACTGCCTTTCTTTAGCACCTTGTTTCATCACTGTTGCAGACCTCTTTTCCAGAGTAGTTAGTTGCATTTCCATACCTTCAATTTTCCTTCTCAATCCCTTGTTTGTAGCTCTGAGCTGAGTACTAATCTTTCTCAGAAATTTGGCTTCTCTGATTGCAAGAGAAGTCTAGGTAAGGTATTGTTGTTCATGCTAACTATTTCTGATTTGGGAACTTGTTCAACCTCCCATAGAGCCTTCATCCTTTTGAAGTTTTTCTTTTTAGCAGCATGTTCTCTTTCTTTCACCCTAACTTTAGAAATTTCATTGTTGGCAGCCTTTAACCTTTCTTCCATAACCTCATGACTAGCGTTTTTCATTTGAGTAGAAATAACTATGCTTTTGACTCCTTTAGGTCTTGAAGATGGTAATTCAAACTCTTCTTGCACAACAACATATGCCTCTTCTGTTCTTTACATGTCAACATTGGACTCCTATACTTTTTTGGATTGTCGAGTTAAGGGTTTTCTAGGTTTGAAAACAAAAGCTAGAACCTCATCCTTAAATTTTAGTTTTTTGGAGGATTTCACCTTCTTCAACTTCCTTTGACCAACATCAGTAACAACTGCATGCACCAAAGGGGATTCTGTAATGTCAATTTCCCTTAATATGTCACTTAAGTCACCCTTCAAGCTTGAACCTTCACCTGAAATCACTGTTTTCCCCTTTTCCTTTCCAATCTAGCTACTAGTAAGTCTTCTTTGAACTGTCTTGCTAGATGATTGTTCTGGTGTTTCTCTTTTAAGCTCAGACATATTTCCCTTGGAAGACTTAGGGGTTTCAAGAATGACTACTAGACTTTTAGCTACTGAGGTTTTTCTTGCTTTTCCCTTCACCTACTTTCTTGTCTTTAACTTGGAAAGCCTTCTTGCCCTAGTCATTTTATACCTGCTAGCTTCTGCTGATGAAGCTTCCTTAGCCCCAGAGCTAATACCTTCACCTTGCTTTTCTATTCCAAAATCACATACAAACAAAAACATGGACCAACCCTTTTTTTTACCCTTTTGAGTTCATTTAACACTATCAACTTAATTAGGCCATGATGAAACAGGGAAGTCTCACACCCTTGGGACTTTAGCTAAATTTTGTCTGCCATCTTACCTATACCTCGAAATAAGAAGTAAGGAAAATCAAGAGAAATCATACCTGTGAAATGTAGAAGAAGTTTGAAATGATATGAATAGACCTTCTGATATCTGCCTTCACAGGTGAAATAACGTTGGATGTTGAAGAGAAAGTTGGTGTAGCTTCCCTTGATGCAACCTTTGGGAACTGCTTTGGCTAAGTCATTTTCTGAAAACTATGGCTTCAAGAACACCTTGGAGGGTTCCATATTAAATCTAAAATTCTTGAACGAAGCCTCTTGTCCCCTAGGAATTTTGGTGACCAATGCTATAACCTCTGGAGAAACCTGCATATCAAGCATTCCAAACTTTGTCTTTAAACCATCAAAATGAAGTGCAAACTCCTTGGTTACTTGGGTATTCCCTCCTTGCAAATGTTTAAAAATTTCCAGCACCCTACTTTCTTGAAGGCCTCCACAACCACTTTGTCTCTGCTTAGGACCTCACTATTCTCTGGCTCGATTCTCAAAGACTGTCTAGACCTGTGGTGCTTCTTTTTCTCCATCATCTTTTCTTCTAAGTCTCTATAAAAAAACTAGTTGGTCTTGTAATTCAATTGATCAGCCTCGCTTGAATAATGATCAGCCTGTTACACAGTAAAATGTCACTGTCACCTTGTCAGTCTCCCTACTGTGTCATAAAATCACATCCACCATGCTCATGCTCTCTGAAATGGCCAAAAAACCCTCTTTGCCTAAGTTTATTGGATCATCGCGACTGTTATTAAAATAACCGCGTTGATTGGCGGATGACAGTATAACTGGTGCGCTGCCCTCCGCCTGTATCAGTTCGCGCTGACCAGACCTCTTCTGTAATTGAGATGCGATGCCAGCGCGCCAGCCCAATTTTGCACCCGTGCTGATCCTATTTGGGCGAGTTTGTTCTAACAACCAGCCTTCCAGATGACTCCAGACTTGGCTATTAGCTTTGTAAAGGTCGCCATTCTTTCTAAGGCATGTCTGTTCGCCTGGTCACCCACTTTTCTTGGGGGAAAGCTCATCCTTTCACTATTCATGGAGACTCCTTCTCCTATATAAGCCTCCACCATTGCCATGAGCAGCTAGTTTTGGAACATATAGACTTTGACATAGAGGAATTCATAGTGCATTAGTGCTGCTCTTTGTAGGCATTTGGTGTGTTGTGTGTGAGGATTGCTTTAGAACTTAAGGAAGGTTATGATTTTGTTGCCTTATGTAAGAAAGAGACCTCTTTGACTTGGGAGATCTACCTTCAAAGGTGAATGCTGATGAGACATGCTGGCTGGACCCTCTAGAGAAGGACTCAGCGTCAGAACTTTGGTTGTACCTTACTCTATTTCTAATTAATAAAGATAGATGACTACTGTTATGGTTCCATTCTCATTTGTCTTATGAATGATTAATGTGAATTACATCTTTTCTGACTGATGTATAGTTGCTTTTAGTAGATTTTACGCTTGTGTTTGTTCTCTCTTTGGTTGTGCAGGTGTCCGCCCGCGGAGATAGTGGAGGATTGTGATCGGCTGGAGCGAAGGAGCGAGAGGACCATCTCTTCGTCAAACATAGCGCTGGAATCCAAGTAGGTGTTCTTTACCCACTTGTTAATTGCAGCTAGGAACTTGCAGAGTAGCATTGATTGATTGTTGCTAGACCCCTTTTGGGCTAGTAGGGATCGCCTCTATCCGTAGAGGGGATTTACCTCTCCAACAATTTGGCGACTCCACTGGGGAGCTTGCTTGTCTCTTTGTGGTTCATCCTTGTTTTTGGATTTGATTATTGCTTTCTTGTCAAGGATTGGGGATCAGTTTGCTGTTGCTGGTTTCCTGGTTCGTCCTGGGAACTGCTTCAATTGTCTTAAAAGCCTGTTGCTTTGGTTTGGGGATTTTTGGTTCGTTTTTGGTTGTTTTTTAGCCTCAGCGCGTTTTATTTCAGAACAGTTGCGCTGACATCGCACATCTGTTTCTTTGTTTTTCCTGTCATCGCACTTATACATTTAACAGTCGCGCTGACCTTGTTTTCGGGCCAGCGCCCTTTATCCGTGTCCTTCCGTGCTGACAGCGCAAATTTGCTACAGGCGTTGTCTTGTCATCGCTTTGTTGCTGAGGGGTCACCCGCGCTGATCCTGTAAAACTCTTTTTGGTCCAAATTGGCTTCCTAAACCTCTTGGTTTGGCTGTTCCCTGCTCTTTCCACCTGGTTTATGACTTGTTTTATTTTTTCTAAGCTGTGACATGCTTTCTTGCGAAGCCTTGTTCCGCGAGGGTTCATTTGTTGCTTGCTTTCGGTTTTTGCAAAACCTTACTTTTCGCTTTCGTTGCTTGGTTTGCATCTTGCCTTAACTTTTATGATTGCTGGAGTGTGTTGAATCGTTGCTTGTCTGGTTTTGGACTCTTATCCTTCGGGTGTTCACTTTTCTCCATTGATTTCGCACTTAAACCCTAGGGCATCTACTAGCCGTGTGTGTCAAGCCTCCCGCTTGGGATCTTGTGTTCTTGGTTGACCTACCAACTTCGGATTTGTTTTCACATTCGTTTGGTGATTGTTGAAAGTGTTTGATTTTGTTCCAAGTGATTTGCCTTCCTCTTTTTAATTCCTTGTCGTCTTGTTGAGCTTAGATTACACAGCTCATAAGCCCTTGTTTTCCTTTGATTTGGGAAACTAGTTTTTTGTGACTTGGGAATTGTCTTGTGTTTGCATTGAGTGATTCTAGTTCTTTCACTTAGTGTTGCTATCTCTCTAATTCATTTTAAAAAGCACTTTTATGCCATTGAAAAGAAAAGCGAACTAGTGTCCTTTGCATTTAATAGCTAAAAGGAAAAGGACATTTCGTTGTTTTGTGCTTTCAAAAGAAGAGTTTCATTTCCTTGCTGTTAGTTGCATTAGGTCGTGTGATTGCTTGAGTTCGTTTTGCTTGATTGAAAGATTCCTAACCTGCTCATAGTTAGAATTCATCGAACAAAATGATTTTCTTTGGCATATAGTTGTATTTACGTATTTTTGAGAGATTGTACGGTAGGATCTGAAACCAAAACTTAATTCAAGGTCAACCGTAAAATAAACCAAATTTATCTAAAAACGCATTGAAACTTAACGTAAATATCTAGAGGTCTAGGCTAGAGACGTGTTCCGGCATCTTTAAACCTAGTAGCTTATCGTTGAGTGGTTGGGTGATTCCTCCACGGTGAAATGATAAGTGCTAGTATGGATTGGGCTCCCACGTACCGTCGCGTATATATGGGGAGACTCCATTAGGCTTGCATCCTTTATCCATAGGAAGACAAGTCTGCCGCCTTGTGAACCGTAATGCACCGAACACAGAATTCGGGAAGATTGACTGCAGTACATAAAGTCCTTGGTTCTCATATGATTGCCAAGGTGTATAAAGCAGTTTTACGGGTTGCTTGGTAAACCTTTTGCTTAGAATCTCTAGAGCAGTCACTTTTTATCATTTTCGGACTCTCTAAAAGAAAAGGTGTAAGTGAGCATCTTGTCACTTCGTGCTCATTAAACATTCGAAGTAGATAGAGTCATATTTTCATCCTTTTCTCGACTCTCGAAACATGAAAAGGTCAAGTTTAGTTCCTGTGTCTTAAAAACTCATTTGGCCATGATAACATTACCTGGTTAGATCTTGTGTGTGTTTCGTTTTGACTAGGTTTTATCGTTAGTTTCCTTAGGGTCTTTGTTTGGTCATCCTGGCGAATCCATCAACTCCGTCTTCGATCCCAAGTGATGAAGGGTCCCCATCTTCTGTTGCCCCTGAAACTCCGGTTTATGACACTCTTCCCATTGTTCCGAGCATCCAACCGTTGAATTCTAGAGCTCCAGAGGACGATTTCTATGAGTTCTTTTACAACACTATTTGGGAACCCTCTGACGAGGATTATCCTGCCACTCCTGTCGGTGTGACGCTTCTCCAGTGTCTAGTGGCCCGTCCGTTATGTTGAGTATAGATACTCCCATTCCAGCAACATCCCCCATCATCTCTATGCCCTACACCATTACGTCTTTAGGTGTCACGATTCCGGCACGCTACAGATCTTTGAGGGATGCTATGAACTCGGCAGCTTCCTCTTCCGTTTGGGATCAAAACGTCATCCCTACCACATGACCATTTGTTTCCCAAGTTTGTCATACTGCTATTACAGCAATTCCATCCAACCCGACCGTTTGTGTCGCGGCGTCAACTCCAGTTGTTAGTACGGTCACAGCTTCATCTGCTGTCACTTCTGCTGCAGGCCCATCTCGAGGTCCAACGCAGAGTGGTGAACCGTCCCCTTCTTCTAGAGTTGTGCACCCCGCAAGTGGTGCTCCTCCTACTTCTGAATATATGATGGAAGAGGAGGCATATTTTGAATACTTGTGCAATGTCCAGAACCCAGATGACCAAGGCCCGTACTATGATGCTGAAAATCATTATTTGTACACCTCCTTGCCTCAAATTCCTTATGATGAGATTCCTGTTCCGTTGAACGTGGATTGGGGCACCACCGGGTATGGTGGCGGCCAGTACCATCCGGGACAAGGACAACAAGGACCACCCTACCAGGGTCAATAGCCCTACGTGCAGCCTAATCATGGGCAGCAGTATGCTGGTCAAAATTACCTAGGTCAACAGGGAGGCCCACAAGGACAACCCAATCAAGGACAACTTTTGGCCTCTAGTGGTCCGGCGTTTACATATCTTGGGCAACCTTCAGGAAACCCAGGATAACCCAACGCCCAACAAGGTCAACCAGGTACCCAACAAGGCTACCCTTCGGGGCAACCTTATGGGAACCAGGGATAACCTTATGGGCAACAAGGTCAACCTGTAAACCAGCAAGGTAACCCTTCTGGGCAAGGGGGCCAGCCTTACGTGCAGCAAGGCCGGCCTAACGCTCAGCAACCATCTGGTCAACAAGGACAAACCTCCATTGCACAAGGGAAGCCCCTCACTCAGCAAGCTCGACCTTCTGGGCGAACGGGGCCGTGTCAAATCTGACCAGGACAACCTTCTGGCCAGACGGCTCAGCATGCAGGCGGGTACTAATCCCGACCTCCTCTTGTAGGTGGGTATCAATCCCAGCCCCCGTATTCAGGTGGGTACCAATCCCAACCTCCTTACTCAAGTGGGTACCAATCCCAACCTCCGTACTCAGGCGGGTATCAATCCCAGCCTCCGTACTCTGGCGGGTATCAGACCCAGCCTCCATATTCAGGTGGGTATCAAACCCAGCCTCCTTATTCGGGTGGGTACCAATCCCAACCCCAGCATTCAGGTGGGTATCAATCCCATCAGATGCCACCTGGTTCTCAGGCTCAGTACGGATACCAGCAACCCCAGGGGCAGAATCCTTATATCCCTTATCAGAATTACCAACAGCCGCAGGGTAATCCTCATCCGAATTATCAACAACCTGCTGGCCAATATGGTAACCAATGGGGCGCTAGGGGGTAGAATCAGCAACCCGGTTCTGGGAACAACCCCTATGGACAAAATCCTACTGGACAAGGCCCTTACGGACCTGTTCCATCGGGACAAGGACAATGGGGGCAACCAGGAGCCAGATGGAATTCTGGTTCTACCTCGTATCCGGCACAGATGTCGTTTAATCTGTAGCTACCATTTTTAGCCACGTTGGAACTGCCCGATGTATCGAAATTAACGAATGATCCCATTCTACACGATCCACAATGGCCACCAGTTTCAACTAAAATACCTAGTGATTGTCCCAAATTTGATGGGAAGTCCAGAGAGGACCCTCAGGCTCATGTGATGACGTATCACTTATAGTGTTCGTCAAGTTCATGGCTCGATGACTCGATCCGGCTTTGCCTCTTTCAGAGGACCCTCACTGGTTCAACATCTAAATGGTATATCAAATTGGCATGTGCATCATTCCATGATTTCAATTCGTTGGCTATGGCATTTCTGAATCACTTTCAGTTACCCATTCGGTATGAGACGGGGACTCACCTCCTTACATCTCTTAAGCAGGATACTGCTACACATATCTCTGATCATATTCATGAATGGAGAAGGCGTCGCAGGTTAATCAAGTTCTCGATACCTGATTTCCTCCTCACCGACTGGTTCACTACCTCCTTTGTCCCTAAAATTGCGCGAGACATTGCTATGGGGGCATGCGTATCTGAAGAGCAATCGATCGTGCGCGCTCAGTACCCAGACTTGGTTTACTCCCAGTCTGGTACTTTGTATGATTATTTTCCAGACGCCCCTAGGCCCGGTACATCCAAGGCTCCACCCAAGCCATCTATTGATGGAGTCATTGGCTCTTACCAGGCCTCTAAAAAGTCATCCAATTCTAGGAAGCAAAAGTCAAGTTCACCCAACGAAAACTCTTCCCAGGTATTGTAATTTCTGGTAACACTTCCGAGGTCAATGCCGTTTAGTCCTCTACGGTAGGCAAGGCCTCGAAAGGCAAGAAAAAGGAAAAGGGGAAAGGGAAAAATAAGTCTGATCAACCCAAGCAGGAATCATCTAAACCTCCTGCCGAGGAAGGAGCTAAGCTTAAGCCGAAGTATCCTTGCCTCATTTGCGAGGAAGACCACTATACTAAGGACTGCCCTAGGCGGTCCGAAGTTAGTCAGTTGTTGAAAGGTGATGAAGGGATCCCTGCTGTTCTGAAAGAACCCTTTCCCTCTCAGCAAACCCAGATGGTAGCTGATCCTTCTTCATCCTCTCCCTTCGATTCCCAGGTCTTCATGGCTGGAACTATTCCTTTTCATGTATCACTCGAGCTAAGGATTATCCGTCGTCTGCCGGGAAGGAGCCAGAGGTTCCCTCAAGCGCTCCTCCGTCCAGCTCTGGTCCTCTCCATATTGAGAGACC
This sequence comes from Pinus taeda, assembly GCA_000404065.3. Classification (NCBI taxonomy): domain Eukaryota; kingdom Viridiplantae; phylum Streptophyta; class Pinopsida; order Pinales; family Pinaceae; genus Pinus; species Pinus taeda. The sequence goes on from APFE031121941.1 coordinate 16,739, forward strand.
GAGTGTCGAGACGACAATCCGACCCCCTCCCAAAGGGGTACTCAGGAGGTCTTCTTATAACCCAAATGCTCGTGCTGCTCAGCACTATAGCATCGTGGAGGACTTAGCGTAGGCTCCGTCTACCATGTCCGCCTTAGAGGTGCTTAGGAAGTCCCTGCTATCGGCCATTGGTGGCATAGACCCAGCGGACTCGGATTTAATCACTTTCGACCTTGAGAGCCATCTTCCTCGACTGCCTCATCAGATAGCTTTCCTCATTCAAGTCGTCATCAATTCTAAAACGATCCATCGTACAGTCATTGATGAGGGCGCCTCAACCTACATTATGTCCATTGCATGTTGGAAAGCCATCGGGTCTCCGACGTTGAGTCAGTCCCCGACAACCTTGGAAGCACTCGACGGGAGAGAATCTTGACCATATGGTATCCTTCAAAGGCTACCGATTACCTTGGAAGGCAAGACTGTAGAAGTTGAAGTTGAGGTTGTAGACGCAAGTCTTACCTATAACCTCCTTCTGGGCCAGAGCTGGACGTACGCTATGCGTGCTGTGGCTTCATCTCTCTTCCATGTCATTCGTTTCCCCCATCAAGGGAAAATTGTCACGGTCGATCAACTCTCATTTTTCGCTTCCTCTTCTGAGGGAAACGTACCCTTCGTTGAGCATACCTCAGTTCAGTATGAAAATGTGGGAGCCGGGCTCTTCAAAGAACCCGCCCTTATGGGTGTTTTTTCCCTCCCACCTCCCAACTTTGCCTCGATCTCTATGATCTCGGTTTGTTCTGATCCTTGGATTCTTCCTTCCATCGACTAGATAGAACCTTGGGGCGAGGAGATGCTGTTGAGTCCAGCCGAGCTCAACTACATTGAAATTGTCGCTGCATCGGCTTCTCATGATGAACCCACCGTCTCGAGTGGGGCTCTTGACTCAGATGATTTTCCCCCTTGGTTAGGAGAATACACCTCCTCGAATCCATTGAAGGAAACATTTCCTTCCGATGAGGCTATTATAGAGACCATGTCTCTGGATGAACGACCGTGGTTCTCTCTTCACCACCATTCTTCCTTTCTCCCTACCTTTCAGGAAACTCTGCTTTGTCTTGAGCGGTTTGCTCCATGTCTCCCTTCGCAACCCCTTCAGACACCCATTCAGATTTATCACACATTGTCCGAAGGGAACTTAGGGAACATCACGCAGACTCGACCAATCGACATCTCTGTCAAGGCAGGGATTGTCGAGAATATTTACATAGGAGTGACCTGCACTCCTTAGGAGATTCAAGTTTATATCGCTCTTTTTCGCGAATTTCGCGATGTCTTTGCATGGTCCTATGAAGAAATGCCCGGTATTGATCCATCTATAGTAGTGCACGAGATACCAACGTATCCCGGGGCCAAACCTGTTCACCAGCGTTTGCGTCCTGTGCACCCCCGTAAGGCGGCAGCCATCAAACCAGAGGTTGAAAAGCTTCTTAAGGCAGGATTTATCTATCCCATCCCACTGACAGAATGGGTCTCAAATATTGTCCCTGTCGACAAAAAACAGGGCACCATTCGTGTCTGCGTTGACTACCGTGACATTAACAGAGCCTTCCCAAAGGACAACTACCCCATGCCATTTATTGATCAAGTCATTGACGAGTGTGTGGGTAGCGAGATATATTCTTTTATGGACGGCTTTTCTGGTTACAACCAGATCAATATTTCTCCGGAAGATCAACACAAGACAGCCTTCATCCGTCCCTGGGGCACCTTTTCTTATAAAAAGCTCCCCTTCAGCCTCAAAAATGTCGGCACTACTTTTCAGCGTGCGATGTCGTATGCTTTCCATGATATCAGACACATCGTACAGCCTTATCTGGATGATCTCCCTGCTCATTCAGCTAAGCGCACGGACCACCCATCGCACCTCCGCGAAATCTTTCTTCGTTGCAGACACTATAATATTCGATTAAATCTGCACAAATGTGTCTTCTGCGTGGAATCAGGTCGACTACTCGGGTTTATCGTCTCCCGAGAGGGCATCCATCTGGATCCCCTTAAAGTCAAGGCAATTGTGAATCTTCCTCCCCCTACAACTTTGCAGCAATTACAGAGTTTGCAGGGAAAAGCTTATTTTCTAAGACGATTCATACCAAAATATGCCGAAGTGGCAAAGGGTTTTACCCGGTTACTGAAGCATGACACCCCATTCCGATGGGATGCCATAGCCGAGGGGTCGTTTGCTCATCTCAAAACCCTCCTGGTTTTCGCCCGCTTGCTGCGGCCTCCAAATTACCATCGTGACTATACGCTCTATTTGGCTGCTGCCGATACCACCATCGGCATGGTTTTGGTTCAGGACGAAGATGATGGCATCGAGCATGTCATTTATTATCTTAGTCGCAACTTATTAGACATGGAGACTCGATACGCATATGTCGAGAAGTTGGCTCTCGCCGCAGTTTGCGCCATCCAACGATTCCGTCACTATATCTTGTTATGTACTACTAACTCCATGACCTACATTCTTTCACGAAAATTGTTGGGGGGGCAAGTAATCAAAATGGATCGTGATCCTCCAAGAGTTTGACTTGGAATTTACTGCGGCCAAGTCCAAGAAATCACTCCTTTTTGCTGAACTGCTATGTTCCTTGCCATCCGCCGCTACTTCCTCACAGATAGAGGAGTCGATTCTAGATGAAACTCTTTTCTTGATTAGCACCCTCGATCCATGGTATGGGGACATAATTGTCTATTTGTAGACATCCTCCTTCCGGCCTGAGACTTCGAAAGATGCTCGTCGGTGGATTCGTCACCAAGCTCAGCCTTATCGCATAGTTGGGGACACCCTGTACCGCCTTGGGGTTGATTCGGTTCTTCGTCGATGTCTCACCTTCGAAGAAGCTGAAAGAGTTCTAAATGACTGCCACTCCAGTGCTTGTGGTGGTCACATGTTTGGATATGCCACCGCACAAAAGATCCTTCGTGCTAGCTACTTCTGGCCTTACATCTTCAAGGACTGCATTCTTCCTGTCCGTTCTTGCCGCGAATGCCAGATTTACCAGCGGAAGATTTGTGCGCCTGCTGCCCCACTGCACCCCGTAGTGACCGTTGGCCCCTTTGCTAAGTGGGGCATCGATTATGTGACATGTAACCCTTGTTCGGCGGGGGGGCATGGTTACATCATCGTTGCTGTCAATTACTTTACAAAATGGGCTAAGGCGATGCCCACATTGTCGGAAGATGGTCATACGACGATGCAGTTTCTTTTCAACCATGTTATCTCTCGGTTTGGAGTTCCACAAGCCATTGTCACTGATCACGGAAAACATTTCTGTAATCATATGATGGTCGAGTTGACAACCCAACTTGGACTTAGGCATGATAGTTCCTCTCCATACTATCCCCAGGCGAACGGTCAGGTTGAAGCTGTGAACAAAGTCTTGGTCACGATGCTTCAGAGAACCATTGGCATGCACAAGTCTAATTGGCATTTGATGTTGTTTTCCGCATTGTGGGCCTACCGGACCTCCGTGAAGGATGCCACCAGCTTCACCCCTTTTCAACTAGTATATGGGCTGGAGGCAACCCTTCCCATTGAGTGTGAGATTCCTTCACTCAAATTAGTCGTTGAGTTACTTCCCGAGACTACTCCTGCAGAAGAGCAGCTTCTTTACTTGGAACGACTAGATGAGACACGTCGTCTATCCTCCCTCGCTATCGAAGCTCAAAAGAAGCGAGTGAAAACTCACTTCGATAACTCGGTTAATCCCCGCTCTTTCGTCGCAGGTGACTTGGTACTGCTCTACGATCAGGCTAGTGATAAGCTAGGAGCAGGAAAACTCGAGCTAATGTGGCATGGGCCCTACATTGTAAAATGAGTTCTACAAAAAGGTGCCTACGAGCTGATCGATTATGAAGGCAATCCCCTGGACAGGCCCCGTAATGGGCTATACCTTAAGAAATATTACGCCTGAGTCCAGGCACTCTCTCATTTATTTTTTAGATGCATATGCTTTTTTACAATGTGTTGTGTGTGTGAGCGTGTTTATTTGATTCTTGTCTTAGTGTGTCGACGTGATTGCTGCTTATTGTGTCTTTTGCTTCTGAACAGATGTCTGGATCACCTTACGTTGGTTTCGCTGATGGTGCTTCCCATAGTACTCGCAATCTGTCGTCTGCGGCATGGGTGATCTACCATCCTCATGGTGAGTTAGTAGATATTCAAGGTGTGTGTCTAGGTTGCACAACAAACAATGTAGCTGAATATAGTGCTGTAATTGAATTATTAGCCGAGGCGATTAACCTCAGAATCCGCTCATTGGTTGTAAACTTAGATTCACAGCTTGTAGTCCACCAACTCAATGGACAATATTCCGTCAGAGATCATCGCATATTAAGGTTATATTTACGTGTTAAGTTACTGGAAAGAGATTTTGATTATATTACTTATCATCACATTCCAAGAAGACTTAATGCTGTAACTAATGCATTGGCTAACTATGTATTAGACAAACATTTGCGAAATATGTAAATAAACAAACATAAGAAGCATAAGATACAATAAAAACACCATGTATATATATATATCGTGTGGCACACTAAGGCGCTCAAAAAATAAGTGTACATGTCTCAATAAATCCAACATCCTCAGTACATCTGAGACATATGTCTCTCAAAACAGCAGTGGAAAATAAAACCTAGGCATCTACTATGGTGGGTTATGCTCTCTGTAGCATGCTACCGCTCGTGCCACCCGCCTCAAAAGGCGGTGCATCCTGGGTTCTACACCCACTATATGGATCTGTGCGGCTAGGGGGACCTCCTCGATCCCCTGGTAGTCTGGGACTCCAGCCAATAAGCCCTCAAGATTGCGCACCACGGTCTTTGTCTGGTCGCCTCCTGCAGGAGCCAAGGCCAAGATGGCAGCGCCTTGCTCCTCTCTTCGTGCCTCTGGAGCTAGGCCAAGGGGTCTCACGGGTCCCACATCTACACAACATAGCATTTATTAGGACATGTACATGAAAAAATTCAAAAACATTACAAATATTAAAATCAAAAAGAGGTCAAGTGTTTTACCTCCATTGTCCCACTGCTCTCCCGCAGGCAGCGGCATGTCAGGATCACCACGGAAGTCGATACCGGCATATGGCCAGTCCTCGACAAAGATAACCTGGCAGTCTAGCCACTCTCGGAAGAAGACGCCCCACGACACTGAGCAACCGCCACCTCCACGTGGCATGACCCAGGCCCATTTGGTGGCCCTCGTCTCCCGTGCATTGTTAGGCGGATCTACCACCATGGTCTGCAGCCGAAGGGCCGGAACCTGCTCGAACATGAGTGGAAGAAGGAGAGATCCATAGCCAAACTACTTCGACTCTCCACGTCGGCAGTTACTCAATTCCCTCTTCATACTGTTGGTCACAGCTGCTGCCCAGTTGAAGATCGTGGGCTGTAAGCACTCGAGAGCTAGTAACAGGTTGGCCTTTGAGGCCTCATGGTTAGCCAGACTACCTGCTGCCAGCGTCACTAAAAAGAGTATAGTGCGGAGGACTATGTCGCCATGTGGTCCAGCACCCACTTATGGGATGCTTGCTTTCCCGCTCCGTGCCTTGACCGCCTGTGGGCATACACGGGCCATCAGCTGATCAAGCGTCTCACCGCTAGGTCGCTGCCCCTCCAGGATAGGCATCATGCCTCAGCGAGACAATCCAGTCAAAAAATAAATGTCCGAGGAATCAAACTCTATGTCACGGCCTCGGATGGTAAATTTCCCATCCACTGGGTTCCAGGCTCTGATCAGAAGCTCTAGAAGGTCTGGCTGAGCCCTCAAGCGCAGAGTAAGGAAGAATTTGAGCAAACCGCATGCCCGCATTGCATTTCGGCATCCGGCATCGGCAAAAGCGGCCACATCTTCATTATCATGGGCTCTCTCCTACCATACAAGGCCATTATGCCTGCAAGATCACCCAAAAATCATTAGGTTACCTGCATTTGAAAATTGACCATTTAATTATTAAAAACCAATCTTCGCGGCGCCAACGCAACTGTTTCTAAAATAGCCGCGCTGGAAATGGCGGCTTGTGTATTTTTCTCTGGGTCAACGCGGAAGGACACGGGTTTTCCACACTGACCCGGAAAGTGGTGTGTGCTGGTAAAATCAGTCAGCGCGGACCCGATGGACGAATCCGCGCTGACCGAGAGCGCACCTACGCTCAAAAACTTTGGCCAAATGGCCAAATCCTACGGTAAAATTGCTTGAAAATGGAATCAAAATGAAGTGTAAAGCAAGAGGGACCTACCTGGAATCAGTTGTCAGAAGATCGGCGTCCGGATGATGAAGAATTCACTCCATCAACTTTGTAGTTCTCCAACGTTCTCCAAAGTTCAAATAGTAAAATGGTAAAAACGATTTTTACACCTCCCTATTTATGGTAAAAAATTCCTAATTTGACTATAGTTTTTATGAATGTGGATTTTTTGCCATAGTTTGCCATGAATTTAATTCTGATGTCACTATATTATGCCTTGATGCATATTTTATTATGTTTTTCGACATATCGAACGGGTTTATGCGGGTGTTTCTCTTGTGCAGGTCCTCAGAATCAGCGGAATCGCGGTGGATTTATATACACTTGGTCCCAAAAAATGTCGTCGTTAAGCTCTTTTCCGACATAAAACGAGAAAAGATAGCCGAGCCTCCTTTCAGCTCGTCAAAAGGAACGAAAGGCGGTCGCTTTTAAAGATCTTTTTCGACCGTTTAAATCAACAAAGATTGCCGGGTGTTTGTCGTTTCACACTCGTTATTGGTTCTAAAATGACAGGCTTCTGACCGCTTTTTTACTTTTTCGAGTCAAAGTCACTATTTACAAAAAGTACTCCTCGATCGTAATGATCGAGCGGTTCTTTCAAGCATCATTTTATACTTTTTCAGGCTCGAGAGACACAACTTTACGAAAAAGCGCCCCCTGGAGTTTTCTTTTCAGTTGTCTTTTCAAACTCTCTAAACATGAAAAGACGCCGAGTTAAAACTTCATGACATCAGGCTCCGTCGAAATGACGCTCTTCAAGCATATGCTATGCCCGTCAAGCTTGTCATCCAAAAATAACCGGGGTACTCGCCAGAAATGCTGGGGGAAATAAAGGAACTGTAATCGTCGTCATCGACAGTATGTCACTCTTGAACATGGCATTGTTTGCATTCGTGTCTGGGTGGGGACATCTCATGTCACTTCACTTTTGCCTCCATGGGTTTGGGTTATCCTATTTGGCCGTCCATCTGCTCATTGCCCTTTCATTACAACTTCTGATCATTTGACCCCAAATACTGCCAAATCCGTCATTGTGCCGCCGATATGTTCAAGAGAAGTTGGCCTCTGCAAGTATAACCTCTCTCTGGTATTTCACACAAAACATATTGTCTCTTTCCGTCTCGTGTCGATGATGTGGGAAACATTATGGCCCACCTTCGATAAATATCACTTCCTGTCGACTTCAGCTCATTATCCAGGAGTGACCTAGAGACTCCCTTTAGGTACCTTGGAGCCTGCATGCCTCAATGGCAGGTTCTTCGTGTTCGACGCGAGGTTTTCATCATTGGCCTTCGATCGGATGACTCCACGGGTGTTTGACACCGGCTCATTCATTCGCACGCCGTGGATTGTACCTATAGTACCTTGAGGACCATCGTCATGATTGGTGGCCCCTCTCGCGTCTGTTAACAGCTTTCATCATTGGCTGGTAATCAGACGATGTTCAAGCACGTTCGACCTCGACTCCTATATTCACATGTTTGGACTTGT
>APFE031121945.1:0-10935 GCA_000404065.3 Pinus taeda
CACCGTCCTCAGTGTTCAATGACACCTATGACAAGAAAATTGTTGGAAACAAAACATACTTCCCATGCACCTTTATAATATAGCTCGATGTAGTATTTACAACATACCATACTACTGATACCATGACCATCATAACATGAATAGCATACCGCTTATGGGATATTTATAACACAACTTGTTGTGGTATTTACAACATACATATTCATATACATATAATCAACATAACATCAAAAACATATACAAAAATACATATTATCAACCAGCGAATAGAGAAGGATACATATCCCACATTTGATCAATTGTCTCCCATGTAGCTTCATTAGGTACAAAGTGTTTACACTGCAATTTAATCTGCTCTATTTCTCTATTCCGAAGCATGGGTTGTTTCACCTGCAATATGCATTGTGGTTATGGCTGGAATTCTCCCTCTAGTTCCACATACAATACAAACTAGTCAATTACATGATCAACATCCTATGCATACTTCTTAAGCAATGAAACATGGAAAACATCATGGACTTTCATTGTCGAAGGCAGTGCAAGTAGGTAAGCCATTGGTCTAATCCTCTCAAATATCTCATAAGGCCCACAATATTGAGGTGCTAGCTTGGCACATGAGCCAAACCTCAAAGATATCCTCTTGGACTTTGTGTGAAATTACACATGTTCCCCAGCCTGAAACTCATTAAATACCCTATGATGATCTACACAACTCTTCTTCCTATCTTGTGTTGTCTTTCAATTCCTTTTAATAACTTGTATTTCTTGTTTCATCTTCATCAACATATATGGTCCAATCAATACCTTGTTCACTAAATCACTCCAACTGATAGGAGTATTACAACTCTTCCATTGAAGTTCCTCAAACAAACTCATCTTCAAATATTCTTGATACCCATTATTATAATAAAACTCCGTCATTGGAAGATATTATTCCCACTTCTTCTACTGATGCGTGACATACATCCTCAACATGTCCTCAAGAATCCTGTTAACCCTATCTATTTGTGAAGTTGTTTGCAGATAATAACTTGTACAAAAAGCTAACTTTATCCCCACACCTGCAAATAATTCCTTAAAAAATGTAGAAGTGAAATTTGCATCTCTGTCGAATACAATCTTCTTATGAACACTATGCAATCTCACCATCTCCTTGATGAATATATGAGATATGTCTCTTGCTGAATTCATAGAATTAACTACAATGGAATGAGCTACCTTGGTCAACTTGTCAACCACAATCATAATGGAGTCATGTTGTCTAGATGTCTTCAGAAAACCTATGATGAAATCCATGGAAGTGGCCTCCCATTTCTATTTCCGAATCAGAATCAATTGTAATAAACCACCTGGATGATTACACTATGCTTTTACCTACTGACAGTCTAAACATCTAGGGATGAACTCAACCACATCCTTCTTTAAGTTTGGCCAATGGTATATTTTCTTAAATGATGTCAACGTCTTCTGATATCATGGGTGACCTTAATATGGATTGACATGAAACTTCCTCAAGATAATATTCTTGATCTCATTGTCATCTGACACATAAATCATGTTCCTGAATCTGACCAAGCCATCCATCATAAGATGATACTCCTCATTACCATCACCTACACCCTATTGTTGTAACATGTTCTTCAACTATTGATACCTATCATCATTTTTCCTTCCTATCAGATCCACTCCTACAAGTTTGTCCCATAAGCACTCACTCCTATAATGTGATTCACCTGCACTCTTCTACTAAGATAATTTGCAACACTATTCCCTTTTCCCTTAATGTGCTTGATCTCAAAGTCAGACTCAATGAGCATGGCTAACCATCTAGCTTGCTTGAAATTTTGATTAGGTTGGTCAAATAAGTACCTTAGTCCACTATGATCACTCATCAAAACAAATCTCCTACCAAGAAGATAGTGTCTCCACATCTTCAAGGCGTGGATGATCATTGCTAACTCAAGATCAAGCATCACATAGTTCTGCTCGTTCTCATTAATTTCCTTAAGTCATATCATAATAGCTATCTTTCCTGCATCAGAACTCCACCAAGTCCTCTCTTGCAAGCATCTGTACATACCACAAACTCTTTATCTAGATCTGCAATCTTCAAGACTGGAGCATTTGTAAGAAATTGCTTCAACTGCTCAAAACTAGTTACACATTCCTCTATCTATTCAAACTTCTTTCCTTTCCTCTGCAAAGATGTAATATGATAGGAAATTTTTAATAATTTATTTATAAACCTCCTATAGTAACCTGCTAGTCCCATGAATGATTTGACCTCATCCACATTTTTAGGAGTTTTTACATTCCATGATGGATATGATATTTTTCGGGTCCACTACTATACCTTCCTTGGAAATGACATGCCCCAAGTAATGAAATTTTATCTGAAAGAAACTGTACTTACTAAGTGTGGCATACAATTTATGCTCTCTCAGCAATATTAACACTATTTCTAGATGTTATGCATGCTCTTGCTCATTCTTAGAATATATCAATATGTCATCAAAGAAAACTATCACAAACTTGTCCTAATAAGGATACAACACATTATTCATCAAACATATGAAAGTAAACAGAGCATTAGTCAAACCAAAAGAAACCACAACAAACTCATAATCTGGTCTGGAATGTGGCTTTCTATATGTCCTCTTCTTTGTCGCGTACCTGATGATATCTTGATCTCAAGTCAATCTTTGAGAACATTGTTTCTCCTTTTAACTGATCAAACAAGTAGTCAATCTGCGAAAAATGATACTTTTTATTGATTGTCACCTTGTTCAGCTTCCTATAATCAATACACAACCTGAGAGTACCATCCTTCTTCTTTAGAAACATATTGGTGCACCCCAAGGCGACACACTTGGCCTAATGTATCCCTTGTCAATCATTTTCTTAAGCTGCAACTTTGATTCTAACAACTTTCAAATGCTCATATTGTACAGTTCCTTAGATGTTGGTGTTTCTCTCGGCATCAACTCAATAGAAAAATCCACTTCCCTGTGAGGCACTAACTCTGAAATCTATGTTGGAAATACATCCTGAAATGGCTCCAAAACCAGATACCTCTTCAAGACTTCAGCATCCTCAACATCCTTCCCTTTGTCACTGAAAATATGAAATTTAAACAATACACACCCTTTCCTGCTACTATGCTTTTCTTGTATAGTTGTAACCATTCTCATTGATGTAGGCTTATACTTATGCTGCAATATTCTCTTTTATCAATTGTCATCCAAGTACTCTATATCCTTCTCATAAAAATTTACCTTAATCCTGTGAATGTATAACCAATCCATACGCAACAACATATTGTATGATCCCAACGGAAGTATATTTATATGTGTTGATGTAGACATATCGTTCAACTAAAATTCACAAGATATTACCCAATGATGAAGTCTTTTCTTAGTACCTGAATCCAACTACACCAACCAAGACTCTACATGCACTTCTTTATTCAAGAAACACTTATCCACTATGTTAGGACCGATATAACTATAGTTATATCTATGATCAATTAAAATAGAAATAACTTAATCACAAAGCTTACCTTCCATCTTGATAATATATGCTTGATGATCATAATGTTGAGATTGCAACAAGATGATGGAGCTTAGTGAAAAGAGTCGCCTTCACTAAGTGGGCCCGCAGGCTATTTTTGGCGCAAGTCTATTTTTAGACTATGTCTATTTTTTGGACATATGGATCATGTCTATGGATTGCAGGTTGCTGTTTATGGATGATTGATCAAGTTGGAAAAAATAGATGGACTTCTATTTTTAGATCACAGCGGAGTGACTGCTCAATCTAAATATAGAACAGTCAAATATTATTAGCTCATAATAATTTAGACTATAAACTTTGTCTTATTCTCTTGGAGCACTTCAGGATGAGCTACAAATGTGGTCACATGCAGCTGTCAGAAGGAAATACGCTTTTCTTATGAGTCAGTTGAGTTGTTGCATGCATGACTTCAGTTAGAACTCAATAAGTTGAGTTTGGTGGAGTTGATTGTGGAGTTGATGGAGTTGTGTTCAGTTTAGCTTTGTTAAACTGGTTGTATTTAGTCTAACTGGCAAATAGACTAGAGATGAGTTGGGTGAATTAGTTATTAATTAATTCACAAGTTATTAACTCATAATACAACTAATGAATACATCAGTTAACTCAGTTGCATGTCAGTGCATGTTCAGTTCAACAGGGACAGGTGTTAGAGGATCAGATTGCTATCAGTTGTGACTATAGTTGTGCATGAGGATTTGCACAATCAATGGGATTGAGTTATGCCAATGAGAATTGGACAATACCAAGTGATTATAGCCTCTGCTCACATGATTCCTAGTGTGAGTGATTCTTTTGAGGTAAATACGAGTTTGGTTCAACCATTCTCATCCATTCTTGAGTAGGTATTGAGTAGTGGAGGCAGGCAAGCAGTGGAATAGATTTGGAGATCAGATCTGAGCTGTATTGTGTGTAACAAGTGGAGATAGTGCTAGATACTTGTGAGAAGTATTGACTATTGTAATGTTACATGTTCTCAATCATTAATATACAGATAGTGTGGGGTTTTTAGTTGTAAGCTTTCCCCGGGTTACATACTATGTTACTATGTGCATGCTCTTGATGTTTTATTGTTATTGATGATCAATGTAGAGGAGCTTATGTATTGTGTATGTATTCCACAATAGTACATGATCAAGATAATCTCCATTGAATATGTGTTTATTATTCAAAATTTCTACAAATTCAAAACAAGCTATATGGTTGGCCACGATCAGTGAGTATGAATTTGAGATCAGTTTTGTAAAGGTAAAGAGAACAGGGTTGCACATGCTCTGAGAAAAAGAGTATAGGTAAATCACATTACATCTATGAGTTCATACAAGACAAACCTACAAGATCAAATCTTGCAAGAAGGTCGATGGAATGACAGGTACATGGATCTTATCCATAGGTTACAACAGGGTACAGGTGATCAGGATGTGGACTACTATCTCGCAACAGATGGCTTAGTTAGATTTAGGGATAGGATATATGTGTCGGACGATAGTGAGCTCAAGAATCTTATCTTGAGGGAATTTCATGCTAATCCATATTAAGGTCACCCAAGATATCAGAAGACATTGACAACGGTGAATAAGTTCTACTATTGGCCAAACTTAAAGAAAGAAGTGGCATAGTTTATGGCTAGGTTCTTGGATTGTCAACCAGTAAAAGCAGAGTGTAAGCATCGAGGTGGTCTACTACATCCAATTTCGATTCCATAGTGGAAATGGGAGGTAATTTCCACGGACTTCATTACATCTCGTTGAGGACATCTAGAGAGCATGATTCCATCATAGTTATGGTGGACATGTTGAAAAAGGTGGTGCACTTCATTCTAGTGAAGTCTACGTATTGTGTTAGACATGGATGCCAAGTTCACTTCTAGATTCTGGAAAGAGTTATTTGCAGGTTTGGGTAGAGATTTGGCCTTCATCATAGCTTATCATCCATAGAGAGATGGACAAATAGAGAGGGTCAACATGATATTGGAGGGTATGTTGAATATGTATGTGATGCATCAACAACGGAAGTGGGAAGAGTATCTTCCACTGATTGAGTTTGCTTACAACAATGGGTACCAAAAATATTTGAGGATGAGCCAGTTTGAGGCACCTATGGGTGGAGTTGTAATACTCCCATCAATTTGAGTGATCCAATGAATAAGGTGTTGATTGAACCAGACATGTTGGAAGAGATGGAATAGTAATTAAAGGTAATCAAGAAGAATTTAAAGGCAACACAAGATAGAGAAAAGAGTTATGCATATCAGAATAGTTTTTTTAAGGAGTTTCAGGTTGGGGAATTGGTGTACTTGCACATCAAACTCAAGAAGATCTCCTTAAGGATTGGAACATGTGCCAAGTAGGCACCTCATTTTTGGGGACCTTTCAGGATTCTTGACAGTGGACTAGTAGCATATTGACTTGCACTACCTCCGACGGTGAAAGTCCATGATGTTTTCCATGTTTCATTGCCTAAGAGGTATGTTAAAGATGTTGATCATGTAATTAATTGGTTTTTATTTTAGGTGGAGATAGAAGGAGAATTCTAGCCAAAACCTCAGTGCATTTTGTAGAGAAATATGCTCATGCTCCAAAATTGAGTAATCAAGCAAGTTAAAGTGCAATGGAAGCACTTTGGTCTTGATGAAGCTACATGGGAGATGGCAGATCAGATGTGAGCTATGTATTCTTCTTTATTCGCTAGTTGAGCAAATGTTTTTGGTACATATTTTTGTGTGATGTTTTGGTGTATATATATATATATATATATATATATATATATATATATATATGGATGTAAATGTCTCCATGAGTTGTTTTATAAAGCTCCAATAAGCAGTATGGGTGTCATGTCATTATGGTTGTCATGTTAGTTTTCTTCTCATTAGGATGACCATTGTAAATACTGCAATGAGCTAATTTATAAAGCTCCATGTGAAGTATTTTTTGATTTTTAGTAGTCTTGCTAGTTGTATGTGTCATTGAACACCAAAGACAATGTTCTCTCAAGGGGGAGGTTTCTATAACAACCCTGGATAAAAATCCATGTAATAAAGTTAATATAGGAAAAATAATAACCATGGTCATGGGACACATATTCCAATTTGAATGTTTGGAAAAAACATAGTGATGGGGATCACATGTGATTGATTAATGGCTATGGAAATTGGAAAAGGAAATGAAAAAGGATTTGGAAAGGAAAAGTGGCATTAATTTGTTGAAATATGGCAACAAGAATATTCCAATTTAATTTGTCCTTGAATTAAAATTGAATTTAGTCTTAACAGCTACTTGGAAATAATAAATTCATTCATTTTGAATTAATTAGTTGGAGAAATTCAAGTTTCTGAAGTCATGCAAGATTTATCCCTTAAATTAAGGAGATAAGATTGAGTTATATTTGAGTTGTAATTAGTTAACTCAATTTACTGTGTTAAGTCCAGTAAAATTAGTTCCAAACTATTTGAGGAACTAATAATGAGTTTACAGTCAGTTGATGCATGCATGCATCCAACTAGTGCTACTCCAGTTAACTGAAGATTCCCTCATCAGAAACTCATGTAGGTCTATTCTGAGAAAGACCTAGTTGAGATTAAAGGCAAGGACAATGTACTATCAGTTGCATGTGTTTTCTTATAAAGAAAACTCATGCATGTAGTAAGGAATCATTCCTTGAGGATTGTGCAGTTCTGACAGTGTGTGAGAGTGATCATCCACTTGGTTGAAGGTGAATCATCCTAGAGGAACAATGCAAGGAAATAGGAGCTTGGAGGGTATAGAGGAAGGCTAGAGAGCAACCATGATTTCCTGTGAGCATCTGTGAATATTGTACTAAGATTTGGCTAGCTGTTAGAGCTAAGGCTTTGTATAATTCCTATGTATTTCCACCTTGTATGATAATACAGATAGCGGGGTTTTTAGCTGAGGCTTTCCCCAAAGTATTTTCATGTGTATTGTGCATTGATTCTTCTTCTTGTTGTTATATGTGTTCAATTCGATCTTTAAGTTTCCACAAATTGATATTAGAAGTAGGTTATAGTATTATGCTTTGATTTATATTGCATTATCGGGTTAACCTACACATAAATTTTCTACATGGTATCAGAGCTAGATTTATCAGAGCTGGATTTGTAGAGAATTTCTACATGGTATCAGAGCTGTGAACATTATACTGAGAAGAGAATTCAAAGTTTGAAGTTCGGGGTTGCAGGTGCAAATCGAATTCATATCATACTTCAGGGTTGGCCAATGGCATTCTATGGCTTGAGACTCGAGTATGCCTTGGAAGGTAGCTTGAATTACAAAACATGGAAAGATAGAGTGGAGGTTGTGTTAGAAGACAATGGCTTGATGGATTTCATTGATCAAGAAATACCAAAGCCAGCTTCAACTAATGCACAAGAATTGATTGAGTGGAAGAAGTGTGTGGTAAAGGTGAGACGGATCATCCTTGATGGAGTTCGAGACCATATTTTCTCGATTCTCCATGGGAAGGATACTCCATTTTCAATGTGGAAGACATTGAAGGACCTCTACCATAATAGTAGTGACCAGAGGAAATTGGCGCTCAAGGATAAGCTTTGAAGAATCAATATGGAGAAGGGCGATACTATTTCCACATATCTAAACAAGCTCACCACCTACAGAGATGAGATTGGCAGTGTGGGAATAACTAATGCCAATGATGATATGGTGAACCTTGCTCTCCTTGGCCTTATAAAGAGTTGGAATAGCTACTAGGACTCTGTGAATGGAAGGGAGAAACTATCGGATTGGGAACGACTGTGGTCGGATCTGATGTAGGAGGAGATCAGGAGGAGCACATGAGATGGTTCTTCATCCAAGGATGATGATGACGAAAACCTAGCCTTAGTAAGTAAGACAAGGAAAGGGAAGGGTAAGGCTTCCCATTCCAAATAAAATTCTTCTCATGGAGGGAAGAAGGGTGACATGTCTAAAGTGAGATGCTTTAATTGTCACAAGATGGGACATTATGTGACTAATTTCCCATTGAAGAAGTCCAAGAAGGGATCCTCGAAAGGATCAGAAGGTGAGGCATTAGCCTCTCAGTTCGAAATGGAAATTACCCTCATCGCATCCATGGTGTCATCGATCATGGGTTGTGTCTGGTATCTTGATAGTGGAGCCTCATTCCACATGACCGGTGATAAAAGTTTATTCAATGCCTTGGAGGGGAGAGACCTCAAGATGTGCATAGAGATGGGTGACAATGAAAGGTATAGTGTTTCAGGAGTGGGCACGATTGATTTTCAAAGGGAGCTTGGACCTTCTATCACCTTGACAGATGTGATGTATGTTCCTGGACTAAAGAAGAACTTGGTATCAATTGTGATGTTCGAGGATAAAGGCTATGATGTTGTCTTTAGTAAAGGAAAGGAATTCCTAAGACACATAGCCACGGGTCAGACCAAGAGGATAGGTATCTAGGTGAAGAATCTCTATAAACTAGAGGTAGATGATTGTGTAGCATTGAGTACAAAAGCAAAATTGGTGCAAAGCCAAGACATTGGTGAGTTGTGGCACATGCGGTTGGGCCATTTGTATCATGGGGCTTTGAAGATAATGCAATAGATATTTGCAAGACTCCCCAAAGGTAAACTTGAGCAAGTTGACACATGCAAAGATTGTACCTTGGGAAATTACACCAAGTCTTCCTTTCATGATCGAGACAGTCGAGCAGAGGCTATCTTAGAGTGAGTTCATACTGATATGTGTGGACCATTTTCGATGGCATCCATAGCGAAGCAAAGGTATTTTGTTATTTTAATTGATGACTATTCTCGTAAATGATGGATTTATTTCATGCAAAAGAAGGACCAAACTTTCACAAAGTTTTGTGAGTTCAAAGCTTTGGTTGACAAAGAGCCAGGGAAGAAGATCAAGGCCTTGAGAAGCAACAATGGTGGAGAATATGTCTCTTAAAATTTTAAGGACTTTTGTGCAGCGGAAGGAATTAAACGAGAGTTGACGACACCTCATAACCCACAACAAAATGGGGTGGCCAAGAGGAAGAACAAAACTATTGTAGGGGTAGCATGGACAATGTTGCATGGCCAAGGGTTGCCACTTCACATGCGGGCTGAGGCATGCAACACAACGATCTATTTGCAAAATAGAAGCCTGCATCACATACTTGGGATGAAGACACCAGAGGAAGCTTTCTCCGGTAAGAGACTAGATGTGGGCCAGTTTAATATCTTTAGCTCATCGGCATATTTCCATGTGAAAAAGGATGCATAGAAGAAGCTTGAGCCGACAACAGAGTTGGGGATACTTGTGGGGTACACTGATACACCTCACAACTATCGGGTGTCTTTTCCTACCAGTCAGAGGATAGTGGTTTGCAGAGATCTCAAGTTTGATGAGTAGAAGGCCATGTGAGTTTATCTTCAGAGGGAGCTCCAACTACAGGCTATGGAGGAGCTATTGGTTCCTAAGGAGGAGGAGCCTCAAACTGATGTGGAGTAGCCACATGCAAAGGTTCTAGGAGTGGAGACATCCACTCAAGTAGAGTCTTCGAGATATGGACAGAAGCACAAAAGAGAAGCTGACAGATTGTTGGAGGATGCGAGAGAGAATGTGGGAGAACCATCTTCTCAGTGCAGACAGAGGAGGTCACCTGAGAGGTACATTACATACATGGCCCTTGCCGGGGAATGTGTTGAGATCGAGCCATCTTCCTTTGACGAAGCAGTGCAATAGCCGATTTAGGTTGATGCTATGGTGGAGGAGTATGATTCCATAGCTCGTAACAGTGTTTGGGACATCATTCCGAGACCGGAGGACAAGTCAGTTGTGAGTTCCCATTGGCTTTACAAGGTAAAGCAAGTTGCTGATGGTAGTGTGGAGAATCATAAGGAAAGTGTTACACTAAAATTTGTCACCATGACTATCTGCAGTTAGTATGGTTCCATCAACAGTCATACTATCCTCCTTGGCAAGCCTCATACCTCTTCTCTCCATGTCAAACTTCAAGAAAGAGAGAAAGTCATTTAAAAACATGTTTATCTCTAGGTACGCAGGTTCTCTCTACCTTACCTACGTGTACGCACTCCAAATTCATTATACCTGCGTACTTGTATGCTCTGTATGTCAAGGGTTGGGTGTGTACCCCTGTAAAGGTAAAAAGGCGTGAGTTTCATCTTAAAAAAGTTACTTGTGGTCATTTCTAGAGCATTCTAGAAGATTGTTTGACATGTATTGAGCGCCTCCAGATGGTTCATGCATCCCTATGAAAGAGGAACTTATCCCATCAAGAGAGGAGTTACCCCATCCAAAAGAGGGGCTTATCCCATTGATGTTGGACCTGATTAACTTCCTCTAGAACACTATAAATACAGGCATTGGGCCAGAGGAG
>APFE031121951.1:0-16118 GCA_000404065.3 Pinus taeda
AAAGAATTCAGCAAATACATCAGCAAATTCAAGAATAGCTTGAGAAGAGTCAAGGCAAGTACAAGGAAAGACACGACAAGCATAGAGTCGATCACAAGTTTCAAGAAGGGGATGAGGTATGGATGTACATTAGTAAGGAAAGGATGCAAGGAGAAGGTAAAAAGCTGAAGCCTATTTGTTATGGTCCATTCAAAATCCTCAAGAAGGTTGGAAATAATGCTTTTCAATTAGATTTGCCTTCCTACATGCAAATGTATTCTGTTGTTAATGTGGAGAACTTACATTTGTATGAACCTCCTTTGATCGCTGATCATGAAAGCATTGTTCAGCTGCCATGAATAGAAGATTTCTCGCCATAATTCTTAGATGAGTTGAAAGAAGATATATCCTTGACAAAAAGGACACGCACTTCAAGGAGGGGCAATGTAGATTATGTTCGGGTTGGTTTCAAAGGTAGCAAACCGAAGAAGGCAAAGTGGATGGAGGTGGAAATAGTGAGGGCACTGTACCCTCACCTCTTTAACAGGTAGTTGAAGGCTTTTGGGGTCCAAAAGCTTCCCAATGGGGAGGCGTGATCAGGGGCTCATGTCCCAAGTGTCGTAAAATGCTAAAAATTGAAAGTGTTCAAAATTTTCTCGAACCTAAATGACTGGATAGAGCTCATCCTCCCGATTTCAGTGTCGCAAACGGTTCGAAAAACGGTCGTCGTAAGTGAAAGTTACGTAAAAAACAAAATCGCCCAATAACCTTTAAATTTTGAATTTTCAAAAAAAAATTAAAAAGGAATATTCCATGGAATATTCATAGAGCTTGTCCTCCCAATTCCGGCATCGCAAACAGTTCGAAAAACGGTCGTCGTAAGTTAAAGTTACGTCAAAAACAAAATCACCCAATAACCTTTAAATTTTGAAGTTTCAAAAAAAAAATTAAAAAAGGAATATTCCACAGAATATTCTTGGAAATATTCCATGGAATATTCCTTTGGGTGGGCCAATTAGAAGCCTCCACGTGGTAAGCCCGGAGGCTGCCACGTGGCTCAGGTGACATAAGCATAATGGGGCGCATATGGTAAAATTTGGTGGGGTTGTGGATTGAACCCCCAACCTACCCGCCACAAGCCCAACGCCTTACCGTTAGGCTACAAGAGCGTTGTTTGTCATATGGTAGAGAAATGTATTTAAAAGGTTTAAATTCTCATGGGGCGGAAAATGAAGGGGGCCAGCCCCAAGTCATATGCCCAAGTGCTCGAAACCGAGGGACAACACCTAACCACGAGCACGCAATCCAAGAATAACTGCCACGTGGTCACATGCGCCATAACTCAATGGTTAGTTAAACTGCAGTTATAGTTGGCAGAGTTTTTGGAGTGCTAAATTTGGTGGTTCCACCATAATTGGTGGAGCTTAACTAAAGTTAGCTGGAGTTCTTTTAGGGGAAACTGGCAGTTGGGAGTAAATAGCCATAACTTTGGCTAGGAAAGGTGGTTTTGGACGAATGTTTTTTTTATTTTTGGTATTTTGGACGTTCTGAAGCCATTGGCATAGGTCTTTCAGCCATCAGAGGTCATTTTCACAGGTTTTGGAGCCGTGGAAGTTATAGGAGCCACCAGGGCCCAGTATTGAGAGAACTGTTTCAGGTTGCAGGGGTCCATTGGAGGTGAACCAACAGTCAATCCTGAAGGACTCATGTGTTTTGAATCTGATTTTATAGTCTATTTCACCTGTAGAGACTTATATTCAGCTGTAAATTCATTTTGAGCATTTAATTAAAACGAGGACTGACCCATTTGGGAGCCTTGGACCCAGCAGACGTAGCCCAGAAGGGTTGAACTGCTTCATCAACTTCTTTTGCATCTATGGTTGATTTATTTTTCAGAACAAATTCGTTTTAATGTATTAACCAGTAAAAGGAAATAATTCTACTATGCTTGAATGGATCATGAACAGCTGGAAATTTCATTTGTTTCTTTATTGCAAGACATGGGAATGTTTTAAACATGTTTACTACTGAATTGAATACCTTGCAAACCTTTTTCAAGTAGTTTCAAATTCAAATCAGCGAACCATGTAAAAGGGGCGCTTGTTGCTGAGGCGATAGTGTTCATGACTGACAGATCTTACAGGATCCAAATTGAAGGGACATCAAGTTTCAACATGGGAGGAGGTTAAGGCCAAGAATGGACTCGAAGTTTTATACATTGACAGTTTATTTACCTTTTTGACTCCGTAATGCTAGTAAAGGTCGCTCATATCTCCGAAGTGATTTCTTTAATGACCATTGGATCATGGGAGGTCGTATCGAATGGCCATCGTGTTGGATAATGGGCAGAGGTTTAGATGTAAGACTAAGGCATAAGGTTTTGGGTTTGTTTTGGGTCTATTTAGGGTTGTTTTGGGTTAATCTTCATCGAGTTAGCCCTTGTTGGTCTTTACACTTGTAGAGACATGTAATATATGTAATATTTCTTGCAGTTAATAGAAGGCTCCACTCTTACTTGACCAAAGAAACACAATACTGAGGGTGCCATATGGCACCATTCGGTTGGGCCACATGGAAAACTCACATTAGTCCACTTGTTTTACATTAGTGCAATTATTCTACCCAATCAAAAACCATTTCCATGTGTCGCATTCCATCCCGTACATGTCAGATGCCATCTGGATGTACGTATTCCATGTGATGCCACCTAAACAGGGAGAATGGTGTCATGTTATCTCTATGGGTCCCACCTATACCTCATTTTTTTGTTTACAGAAAACATTATATGGCCATATCATATTAATACAAGCTCCATTTGATGTGATTGAAATTGTGGTGGAATCATCTTTGTGAGCTCTTCAACATGGCACAATTCATTAAATTTTGGGTATTTTTATTTTTGAGGTTTACTACAGCCCCCTCGACCATAAATATTGACTTACTTGTTAATGGCAATCTTTTGCAGTCAACTCCTTTAGTCCTCTTCTCCACAACTTCTGGTTGTCCTTTGCCTCTAATATCCACATAGTGATCATCTCCCTTCAGATCATTGTTAATCTTACTACCCTCTTGGTAAACTTCTAGATCAAGTCGTCAATTCTGGGCTTATCTCTTTAGTCCAATCACTCAACAATACTCCTTTCAATGGATCTAATGCTTAGACATCATCCTAACTCACTTAAAATTTCTGATCAAATTGTTGAGGCATCTCAACCTCCTCTATCTGCAACCTAGAATCATAACAGTTGCAATTACTTCAAATCACCTTGGTTAACCTCCTTAAGGCCTTAGTTGTCTAGATATACATGATCTAACCCTTTGCAGACCTAATTAGCCTATTTGTGCCCTCATTAAGGTCCTATTTCCCTTGACTATTTTGTAAAACCTAGAACATACCCTCTGATGGTCTATTACAAACATCGACCAAACTTATTAAGCATGGATCTCCCCTCATCCTTTTTATCCAAGCTTTTTGTTGCAGCTACAACAACCTTTAACCTTTGATATAGCCCTCCTCCATCCATTATTATCTTTTTCTTGCCTTTTTTTCTTCCTTTGATCTCCTACAACCATCTATGTCTAACATGTTTCCCTACTCCTATGGCTAAAACACTTGCGCTTGGCCCTTTATATTTTTGTGTTTGCCTTAGAAACCACAAGAAAAACTTATAGTTGGGATTACTAGGAAACACGTAGGCCTATGCCTAACAAAACAAGGTCTCAAACCACTTCTCCAACCCGCAAGTTCTTATTTGTAGGTCTTAACCATGCACATAAATTACATGTAGATGAATTCTAAAAACATAAAATAAATAATGACGAGAATATAAAACAAACACACAGATATTTTCCCTTGGATCCCAAAATCAGGACTACCAAATTGATTTTTCATTATGTTCCTTTCAATGTTACAATACATATATATACATGTTGAGGCATTCATAAACCCTAATCCATTAACCCTATATTAGAGCATAGTCGTAGTTCTATTGATCGGATCTACAAAATACCATGGGAAGAAAACCATCATGCCCAAAACCTTGTGAAAAACCCATGCACAAAACCATAGGTAGGTTCGCTGACCTAATATAGGGTCCTAAAACATTTCCTTGGGTTTTTCCCTAGACGCCATATAGGGGGGCTACCTCCCCCCTGTTTTACCAAACACAACAAACAGGGGGGCTCTCGCCTGCCCCTGTGACCCCCCTGCTTGTGTGACTAGTTGTGGAAAGAATATAATATACACCCAACTAGTGAGCTCGAGTATTGCAGCAATAATGCTACAACTCCTGGGACTCCCTTCTTTACTTTTATCAACCCGGTATTTCGTAACAAACTTGGAAGCGATGGTGTTGTATGCACAAGTACTAGCTCTTGCCACAGCTGTCACTTGGTCAGCTAGAACAAGTCCACAAGGGGCTCAAGCCAACTTATATGAGCTTTGAGAAGAAGCTTGTTAACTGATGGATGGAAGCTAATCTCGAAGGAAGCTAATCTGCTTGTGAAAAGAAACTGAGAAACTGAAGGAAAGTGCAAACCCTAGCAAACCCTAATTCTACCAGCTAGTCCTACTGATCCAAAGAAGAGAATGCGAGCTACTGAAAGAGATGCCATTATTTCTATGAAGGTAAAGTACATGTGCCTAAACTACCTTTATCTGAAGAGAACATCTTTTTGTATTTTTGAATAAGTCGTCAGTTTTATCATGCATATGCTTTCATTGTTCTTGACTGTGCAGAGGTGGATCAATGAGGAGAAATGCTTGCAAGAGGTTGGGAAGGTTTAGAGAGGGCCTAAGGAGTCCCTAACACCCTTCCAAAGAGTTTCACAAAGTTTGGTTATCAAGAAACCTCATTTGTGAGCTTCTACAGGAAGTCTGCAGGGGTTCTACAAGATGTTCAGAAATTTTTACAGGATGTTTAGAACTGAGATTTTGGAGGGTGGATGAGTGAGGAAAGATGAAGGAATGGGTATGGAGGTAGGATAGAGGTATGAAGTGGCCCAAGTACTGGTGGATGGAGTTGGGAGAAGGTGTAGATGGTTGAATTTGCTCAAAGAAGGCTGAAACAATGGTTGCACAAAAAGATAAGGTTACGTGGGCAAGATGACAAACGTGAGACAAGAAACCTAGTTAGGAGATGGAACAGATGGTTCTGATGAATTTTTAGGTGGATGAAGAAGTGGTAGAGATGCTCTGCACTGTGTATTTCCAACTAAACAAATAAAGACTTGCAAGTAATCAAAATCCTAGTTATACCTACCTAATCTGATCTAGCTAACAGCAAAGTGAATGAACAACAGCTTTATTTGCAAGAGAACCATATATATCAGCTATGCAATGAAACATTCCAAAGATCTGAACATGTAACCAACTTCTGCAAATGAAAACCGTACACTAGTGATTGCATGGCAAAGCAAAAATAGTGTTTTTGTTTGGGACAGCGAGGTTACTTTGATCCCAGCCCCTGATCCTATGAGGGAGAGGTGAAACCAAAGGTGCTTGTTGGCCTTTTTCTGGAGCTTTTTCCTTGTTGATATCCTACCAACCTAATCTAAACATCAGAAGCATTTCTAACCATAACCAGTGACCTAGTTAATCAACACAATTTAATCTGCCTAATAGAAATAAGTTTGCAAATGCATAACAGAGAAACAACGATGCATAAAGGAAAAATGACAATACATAAAGTAGGCCTTGGCTCTCAGGTTGGGCCCAACCCTAAGAGCTATGACTCCTATAAAGAACTCAGAGCTGATACAAAATAGGACTGCTTGTCATTAGCAAAAAATAGTCATCAACCGAAAGTTATGCCACAATGACTACAAGTAAACGAGCTGAAAGTGACAACACTATGGTGAAAAAAATGCAATAGTTTCAAAAGTAAACTATGAAGGTTGAGGCCTTCTTATTTATACATCACGAGGGGCCTAACAGGCCTCCTCAATTCAAGGGACTCGGCTATCCCAACTGCTAGTAGACAGTCCCTTTTCCAAAATCTGTTTGGCTGCCTTTAAGATCCGTTTTGGTGGCTTGTGAGCTCGGAGTTGAGGGTGGAGATCCCAAGGAAGGGCCATTTAATGTCAGAGACAACCCCCTATGAATTCTCACCTCAAGCTTGGTTGTCACCTAGCCCATGATTGCTCATTTTTTCTCCCACATGTGTCCAAAAAACCTGAAATAACCATGTATTAGCCTCCTAGGTAGAGTGACCACCCTTATTCGTTCAAATGACATAAACATACTAAAAAATTGCATAATCTATGAAAAAAGGAGGATTGAACAAGGATTGAACAAGGACAATTAGGAAAAATGAGCCCAATAAGTTACCCAATTCGGGGCTCATTCACCCCCCTGCTAAATGGGTTGCTCATCCTCTGAGCAACTAGTCCAACTCCTCGTCCTTAATTGCTTTGATCGCCTCCATCACATCCCAAGCTTCTGAAGTAATATCTTCTTCATTGTCATGGAATCTGGCCTTTGTTTCCACCTCTTCCCACTGCTTATGCTCTTCTTCTTCTGTGCCTCCTTATAGCAACCTCAAAAGCAAAGGTGGACTTAACTTGAGGCCTATCTAGCTAGCCTGAAGATTCTGCATAGACTTTTTGTAGAGAGGCACTCATGCCAAGGCCTCCCTCATTCTAGTTGGGGTGTGGTATTCCCTGATTTTGAGGCTGTGGGACAATGTGTTCCACCTACGGGTGTAAGCATGAACACAGTTGTCCCCCAATAGTCGCTCCATGTCCTAAAAATGTGATATGGCCTGAGCCTGCCGATCGATGTACTCTAATAAGGCCTGAGAGTTGGTTGCTAGGTGCTGGTGGGCGGGTATTAATGCTGAGGGGTCCCCTGGCTCTGCTCTAATCAGCAGTGGTTCCTGTAGTTCCCGGTCCATGACATTTCTGACCTCTGCCACTCTCTTTTCTTCATGGTTTAGCCATGAGGTCATGGCCATAAGCTGCATGTCCCCTATTGTTGTGTTGGGGTCCCACGAGGTCATGTTGGGAAGGGCCAAATTATGAAGGTAGAACTCTGATAGCTTGGCCTTGTCTTCTGTCAAATTGCTGTTACATAAAGCCATGAATTGTTGGGGGTTTTGGAGTTGAGTGATACCCCTCTGTGCCAAAGTGTTGATCTGAAATTGCAGTCACTGATCCCTGAGGTATAGGGTGTAGGACTTGGCCGGCTGCCTACATTGCAGAGCTTCCATTGCCCAATTGGCCATGCAGGCTAGTTGGGCCTCCTTCTCTTGTATCTGATGTTTTAGAGACTGTATCTCTAGGCCTGCTTGCAATTCTCTTTCCTGTAGTTGTTGGTTTAGTGTCTCAAGTTTAGCTTGCATTCCTTCCTTTTTAGGAGGCTCTTCTGTGGTTTCTTTGGTTGTTGTGGCCTCCTCTTGTTACTGTTGTTCTCCCAAGAGGTGAGGCCTGTCTTCTTCCCTTTGTCCTTGTAACTGTAGCTGTTGTCTAAGCAGCTCATTCTCTTCTCGTAGCTTGGCCTGCTGGTAGCTCTCCACATGCTATACCCTTGCCAATTCTCTTTAGGCCTCCTTGAGCTTTTCCTCCAGAGGACCTATATCTGCCACCCCCTTGGATTTAGCGATCTTCATCCAAGTGTGGGTCCTTACTCTTTCTTCCTCTAGTGCTAGGAAAAGTGGCACTGTGAATTTTTGAGGAATGATTTTCCCGACCTCTAAGAAGTTATAATAAGAGCCCAGGCTGGGCTGGGGTCTTGGTTCCATAATGGTATCAGCCTTCTCTTCCTCCAGTGATGACTTGGATGCTTTTTCCTCCATCTTTTTGGTCTCCTTCAGCCTAGCCAATGTTTCCTGTAGAGCAGCCTTGGAATCCTGTAGAGAGGCCTCCGAATTAAATTTTTCCATCCTTTCTTTCATGTGGATGTCTTCAGGCTTCCCCACTCATATGTGATGGATGTATTCTATTTGGATGGGGTGTCTTCAACTGTAATTGGTCCTTTGGACTGTTTCTCCTTTGGTCTGCCAGTTTTAATCCTCGTGCTTCTTCTCTCCTTAAAATACATGGAAGGCTCCCTCTTTCTCTTCTCTTTCTGCTTTGGAGATGTGCTTAGGGCGGCCAGCATAGCTGCTGCCTCCCTAGCTAGAATCTCAGGAGATTCTTCCTTCCCTTGCCCTTTTTTTAGACTTCCTGTAGAAAGTCCTGTGCTGACTGGTTTCTGGCTTCCTACAGAAGCAGCTTTGGACTTCCTATAGAAATGGCCTTCTGGCTTCCTGTAGAACCAGTTGGCACTGTTTTGGCCTGCTTGGCTGGGGGTGCCTTCTCCTTTAGCTTGGCTGTGGCTGCCTTAGGTGTGCCTTCACTTGCTTGGAATTTTTCAGTCCTTTCTACCCTGCTCTGCAATCTCTTCTCCCTGGGTGTTTGTGTGTTTTTTCCACCTACCATTTTGGCTTCAGCAGCTTGGCCTTTCTCTCATGTCTCTTTATGTCCTTGCTTTGGTGGTTTGCCTGAGGTTTCCTGGCCCTTGGCTTTCTTTTCTGCCTCAATGTGCTCCTTCTCCTCGCTATTGGAGGAAGTGAGTTCCTCGACCAAAATTTGGATGTCATCATCCTTAAACATATTGTGAAAAATCTCCCAGGAGAGAGGGACAGTGTAGGTATGGAGTGCATCTTCTACTAGTAGCTTGATAAGCCCATGATGGGCCAGCTGGTCTGGTGTCCCCTCCCTCAGCTTTGTGGCACACTCAATCAAGAATTGCATAAGTACGGGATGCTCAACTTTTTTTTTGTGGGAAAATCCATTTTGTGCCTGAGTTCAATTAGCAAATAGAAGTGATAACCATATACAATACTAAACCGCCCCTCACAGGTAATATATTTAATAATTTGAAGGCTGACTTCTCTCCAAAATGGTTGTAGGCTGGTTCTCCAGACCCCATTCTTATCCTCTAAAAATTGTTCCTCTGGTAAGAAGAATTCCTTTTTAGCCTTTTGGCCCAATTTCCTCTCCTTTTTATCACAAGGTACCCCCAGTGGTAGATCAATGACTCTGCTAATGAGTTGTGGGGTGAGCTTTAGGGTCAACCCTCTAAAGTTTACAGTGGCTAGTGTCTTCAATTTAGGCTTTAGGGACCTTAGGAATTCCTCTGTTATTTCATCATCGTGACCTTTAATTTTGTCACAGAAGGTCATCTAGTTTGCACGGGAAAATAAGTTTACCACCTCAGGAGTTTCTCGCAGTTTCTTAGAATCCGAGGGTTCCTTTCTGATAAACCCTCCTGGCATGGTGAAAAATACTCTGTTTTGGCTTGTGCTTTGAGCAGAAAGGGGATTCTATGTGTTTTTCCTCCTCAGAATGTTGAAAACAGTATCTTCAGGCCACTTCGTTTCAATTCCCCGGTTTTAAAACTCGACTGCCCATGTACAAAAGGACGACTCAAGTTTCCCTAAACAGAGTGCAGAGCTAAATTTCCAGCATACACATAATCATGTAAAATTCACATTTTTTCTCCCACCGATTAGCCTTGACAGTGTTTCAACTTCTCTACAGGAGGAATTTTTTTCAGGACCTGTGGAGAAAATCTTGGACGCAAATCAATGAAGAAAATTTCATGCAGCCATAAGTAAACTGCTATTTTGGATTCATAGATAGACTTTCTTTTAATTTTTCCTACCCCAGCACGTCGAATTCACCAACTTTTGAAATATCATGCATGGGAATGGTGTGTTCAAGCCTACCTCTCTGAGAATTGCCAACCTCAACATAGACAGTCCAGGTTTCTTTGTTATGTCAGGTTTCCTGTAGTGCTCCTTCCTGTAGAGAGTTTTTCCAACTTCTAGAGGATGTCAAGGTTGTTCTGGACAAGTCTGAGACGCGAAAGGACATTGGAATAGGCTGAGAAGCTCGAGCTAACAAACTGCAGAGGAGGAGGACGCGTACTCTGCTGCAAAAATGGTTGCAAGTGCAAATGACAGCGGTTCATCGTGAGTTATTCGACTGAGCAATTTGAATTACTGCGCAATTCATGGCGCGGAGGTGAGCTGTCCAGGCCAATCCGTTAGCAAACGTCATAGCCATCATTCTTTGGTGTGTCCTTGACAGCCAAATCCTTCCTTCTGCCATTCACTGCCGCCATTTCTATCACATTGTCGATTCTCCCCGAATGGACACTTCCCACGTGTCAACTGCCCGTCTCTTTGGCATAACCGAGCTCATTCAGATACCACGAGGCCATCTGACTGGCTATGGGTGGCCAGTTGACTGGCCACCAAACTTGTTCAATCCGCCCATTTCACAGTCATGCAAATTTTAGCGTATAGTTCATGCAATTCGACGAATAAGGTTAGACACTTAGTTGTGTGGCCGTCGACGTGTTTTGTAGGCTTTAGGACGTGGAATGTTGGATTTTCTTGCTGCTGCTTCGAGCATGGGTGCTGGAGCTCCTTCTTCATTAGCTGATGCTGGATACAAGACTTCGGGACCCGACCCTCTGGTGGTAAATGCTGCATACGCCGGCTTCATTTGATTTGAGCTGCAGGTGCCTCCATAGTATGTGCTCCAGCCGGATTAGCTGCTACAGGATTCCTGTAGGACATCCTGTAGCCGCTTCTCCTCCTGGGATGCATGCTGAACGATCAAGATTGCGTTCACAAATGAAGGGTCCTGATGGATCATTGACAAGTAAAGTGGGTGAGCCTCTGCATGCTTGATTTGTCACTTGGAAAAAAAAAATTGATCTGAGGAAACAGAACTCTTGTATGATTGTGCATGAATATTCAACCAAATTGTTGCAATGGTGGTGGAAGGAGATGAAACAAGTGGAGGATGGAAGAAAAGAGTGGTTTCATGCCTCATCAATAGATTTCAAGCTTCAAATCCCTCTCCAGAATCGATTCTAGCCTGCCCAAAGGCTCTACAGGATGTTTCCTGTAGAAATGCAGAACTTCCTGTAGAAAGTCCTGAAACTTCCTGTAGAAGGTTGATCCTTGACCATATTGTGTATGAATACTGGGAAAAATGAGTGTCCATGGAGGGAGTGTATGTGAGGATGCCTGGTAACTTGGTACGGACCCCTGTCCTTGTTTTGGGAGGCCTCCTTTCTGCACTGTATTCCTACAACCTGCAATAATTCTTCAGGGATTAAACTTGCTTCTTTTTTCTTTGTTTCCATCTGCTTTTTCTTTTCCTTTTTTTCTTTTCTTTTTTTTTGAGAGAGAGAGACAGCAGGGGCGCCTCCATGATTTTTTCACCCCTACTATCTACCTTGGGCACCTCAGAGAGGTTTTCACCCAAGGGTCTTTTTATTCAAATTCTTTATTTTCCGAGAGACAGCAGGGGCACCTCCATGAGGTTTTCACCCCTACTATCTGCCTTGGGCGCCTCAAAGAGGTTTTCACCCAAGTTTTTTTTTTTTTATGATGCTCAAGGTGTGTCCGGAACAGAGGCAAAACCCTTCTCTATTACTAGCACTGGTTTTTCCACAGTTTCGATGAACTCTTGCCTCGAAAGGGGTTCCATGTAGATCTTCAATCGATGTCCATTGACGAGCATGAGGATGGCTTCTTCATCAATGGTCTGGATAAAGATGGAACCATTTTCATTGCACTTCTCCATTGTATATGGTCGTAGCCATCTTGTCCTCTGCTTCCCTTTGAAATCCTTATGTCTAGAGTCATACAATAGCGCCCAATCTCCCGGCTCGAATTTTTTTTCATTAAGGTGTCAGTCATGCCATATCTTCCTCTGAAATTGAATCACTTATGAGTGGAGGAGGGACTGCATTCGGTGTTCATCTAACCCATTCAGCTGCAATAACCTTTCACATTGAGCATGGCTGAAATCTAGGTCCAGCTGAGCTGCCATCCTCAATGTGTTGTACTCGAACTCGATTGACAGCAGAGCTCTCTTCTTGCAGACCAGCTCATAAGGTGTGAAACTGGTTGTGGTCTTCCAAGTGGTGTTGTAGGCCCAAGTGGCCTCAACCAGGCAATCTGCCCAATCCTTTCTGCTACTGCTCACCACCTTAGTCAAAATCCCTTCTAATGCTCTATTGGTGACTTCCACCTGCCCATTCACTTGAGGATGATATGGGGTGGAAGTCCTATGCTTGATCTTGTGATGAGCGAGAAAGTCTTCAAATAAGTTGGAGGTGAACTTGCTTCCTTGATTCGTGACCAACTCTCTTGGGTAGCAAAATTTGTAGAAGATGTTTTCTCTTAAAAACTCAGCCACCTTTTCTTCTGTCGCTGCTTTCATTGCCTTGGTTTCTGCCCACTTTGTCAGGTAGTCGGTGCACATAATGATGTAAGACCTTTGCCTCGAAGGAGGGTTGATAGGACCCACAAAATCCATGCCCCACTTCTCAAATGGCTCGAGGGTCACCTGAGGTTGGAGAGACATTTCATCCCTTGGAGTCGGTTTCCCCATCCTCTGACATCGGTCACATTGGATGATGTATCTTCTAACTTCTTGATGAAGAGAGGGCCAATAGTAGCCTGCCTGTAGAATTTTGAAGGTAGTCCTCTTTGCTACAAAGTGGCCTTCACAGGGTCCATCATGACAGGTTAGGAGGATGTCAAAGACTTCCTCCTCCATAACACAATGCCTCAAGATCTAATCTGGGCCAAGTTTAAACAGTTTGGACTCGATCCAAGTGAATGGGGCACTCTTCCTCACGATTCTGCTCTTCTCCTTTGAGGATAGATGCGGAGGGAACTGTGCTGAGACCAAGTAGTTTGCTATATCAGCAAACCATGGAGAGAGTACTGAGATAGCAAACAGATGTTCATCTAGCATTTGGTCATCTATTGTTCCTTCTTCACCTGCAGGCAAATTCAATCTAGACATAAAGTCAGCAACAACATTTTCTTTACCCGGTTTGTCAATGATAGTCAAATCAAACTGCTGCAACAAAAGTAACCATCTAATGATACGAGAATTTACATCAGGCTTATTCATTAAATATCTAATTGGAGCATGATTAGTATGTACAAATGTTTGATAGCCAGTGATGTAGTGCCAGAACTTGTTCAGGGAATGGACCACGGCTAGGAACTCTTTCTCAGTTACAGTATGGTTCATTTCTGCCTTGGACAGGTTTTTGCTAATAAAGTATATGGCATATGGAAGTTTCTCTTCAACTTGTCCTAAGGCTGCCCCTATGGCTTTGTTCGAGGCATCAGTGTGGATGTGGAAAGGTAGGGCCCAGTTTGGGCCTCTCAAAATTGGGGCAGACTCTAACTTATCTTTTAACTTATTCAGAGCCCCTTGACAGTCATCAGCCCATCTAAACTCGACATCTTTTCCTAAGAGGCCAAACAATGGCGAGGCTAGCTTACTGAAATCTTTAATGAATCTTCTATAATATACCGCTAATCCTAGGAAGCTCCAAACATCTCTTACCTTCTGAGGAGGTGGAACCTTTTTGATGATAGCAATTTTGTTAGGATCCACTTGTAATCCTTGACGAGAAATGGTATGACCTAACACGGTCCCTTCAGTCATTAGAAATTCACAATTTTTAGGGTTGAGGGATAGGTTCATCTCAATGCACTTGCTTAAAACTTTTCCCAAGTTGGACAAGGCTTCTTGGAAGCTAGACCCGTAAGGAGTAAAGTCATCCATATAGATTTCCACCGAATCATGAGCCAGCTCGGCAAAGATGCTCAATACAGCTCTCTGGAAAGTGGCAGGAGCATTGCATAGCCCAAAGGGAAGGACTCAGTAGGAAAAGGTACCCCATGCACAAGTGAAGGTGGTCTTATCTTGGTCCTCCGGGCTGATTTGGATTTGATTATACCCGTTGAACCCATCTAGGAAAGACAAAAACTTCTTTCCTGCCAGTCCATCCAACACTTGATCTATGAAAGGCAAAGGGAAGTGGTCTTTCTTGGTGGCTTTGTTGAGTTCTCTGTAGTCTACATAGATTCTCCACTTCCCATTTTTCTTGGGTACCAACACCAGAGGGGAAACCCATTTGTTGTCCGAGATGGGGTAGATGAATCTTGCATCCAACAATTTTTGCAATTCCTCTTTAATGATGTCCTTAAGGGCTGGATTCATTCTCCTCTGAGGTTGCCTGACTGGTTTACAGTCCTCTTTAATGTAAATATGATGGGTACAGACCAAAGGATGGATTCCTTTCATTTCCTTATAGCTCCAGGCAAAAGCCTCCAAATGGTGGTTCAAGAGGCTACATAGCTCCTTTTCCTGAGAGGGAGAGAGAGAGGAGCTGATATTTAAAGTTCTTTCAGGGCCAGACTCCACATTCTTAACTCTAGGAGAGGTCAGATCAGTCACACAGAGGTCCACTAAAGCATTGGCTTGGGTATCTTCCACCAACTCTTCTAAGGACAGTGCATCAGGAGGAGGATTTTGGATTAAGTTCTCAATCAAATCATCCTCGGTTTAAGGACCTCCACTAGTGGCCTCCACTGTGCCTAATGGTGCAGAGTAGACCTCATCCTCATCTCCTTCTTCCAACTAGAGGGGTAAGTCATGTTCTAGCAGAGGTTGGGCAGGAGGGTATAGGACCAGCTATTTGGACATAGGCCCATTTTTTATGGTCATGCTTCCTGCTCGACAGTTGATGTAAGCATCCGCAGTAGCTAGCCAAGGCCTTCCCAAAATGAGGGGATATCCAATGACTTTTTCCTTTGGCTGAAGGACCAAGAAGTCCGCAGGGTACTCCCAAGAGTCAACAGAGACCAAGACATCTTCCACAATCCCTTCAGGAGTCACGGTGGAGCGGTCTGCCAACTACAGTATTGTCGAGATCTTCCTTAAGGAACTCTGAAGGTTGAGTTTAAGCACAGTGTCCCTGGTCATCACATTAATGGCAGCCCCTAGATCAATCAAGGTGTGGGGGATGATGGTGCCATTGATGTGAACATCAATTGTAGGACTCCCAGGGTCCAAATACTTTGGACAGATTACTTGCCCCAACATACGATCAGACAGTTGTCCTATGACATTGATAGTTGAGGCATCTTTCTTTCGCTTTCCTGGGTGCCTGAAACACTTGTCCTTAATCAATTTGTTGTATATCGGTACATCTTTTATGGCCTAGAGAAGTGGTATTTTCACACACAACTGCTTGAGTTCTCCCAGCAGCTCAGTCTCCTCCAGGTTGGGTTGCGTGGTTACGATGAGTCACTCAGGAAAGGGTGGAATGGCTTTGGGTTCACTTTCTTGTTTCTCTTCCTCCTCCTCTAGGGGAGGAGATTGGCGCTCTGGAAGGACCTTCCCAGATAACAGGTTGATCTCCTGGATCTCCACAACATAGGTAGGGCATGTTGTCTCCATAGTATATACCTGTTAGGCCTGTCTGTTGTTGGGGTTCGGGTTCGGTTGAACAGGCATCTGGGGTTGTCTTGGAGGAGGAGGAGGTAATGGTTGCGTTGAGCCGGTGGTAGAGGAAAAATGGCAGGAGGAGGGTTGTATTGAGGCCTCCACCCCAATTGAGGTACATTCCACTGAGGTTGTGGTTGGGCATGTGAGTGAAACGAATGAGAAGTAGGTTGAGTATGGTATGGAGATGGATAAGACCACGGAGGAGGTGCGGACCATGAAGGATGAGCAGGGGGGCCCCAAGAAGGTATATGAGAGGATTGGTTGGGGTTAAAATAAGCTTGGGATGTCCCTTGCATCCCCTACTGGTAAGGTCTAGGCCCATGTGGCCTCCTTTGGTTGAGGAAGTAGAGAGGTTCAGTATCCACCTTGGTCCCTAGGTACGTGGCTTTAAATCCAGGCAAGGTAGGGCATTGGTTGGTGGGGTGGTCTTCCTCACAAACGAAACATACCTCTACTGAGTGCAATGGAAACTCATTCTTAGGGTGCTTCCTCATGCATCTAGGACACAAAATGGCCAAAGCCCTCTCAGCTTCCTCTTTCTTTTGCTGAATTCGGAAGGTATCAAGTTGCATGGCAATAGTCTGTCTCATCTCACTTTTGAGGTCTTCCATCTGATTAGCAAACTCATGCTTAGAGAAGGTCCTACTAGCTATTACACTGAAATTTGTCACCATGACTATCTGCAGTTAATATGGCTCCATCAATAGTCATATCATCCTCCTTGTCAAGCCTTATACCTATGCTCTTCATGTCAAACTTCAAAAAAGAGAGAAAGTCATTAAAAATCATGTTTATCTCTGGGTACGCAGGTTCTC